>JAIXMH010000060.1:0-80645 GCA_025528865.1 Pilobolus umbonatus
AAGAACGTAATACTAAAGGAATACTGTTAGAACTTTGTATATCCTTTATTATCAGAAAATAAGATAACGATTCTAATGTCTAATGGGTAAGGGTATTTATACTAAAATATGGACGGGTAAAAGTAAGTGATCAACAATCGACTCATGATATGAGTACATGGCAAGTTATCCAATAATATCTACTAGTGATGTATCTGACAGCTTCATCTCTATCTTCCTGTGAGCTTATCTCAGATCTATTTCTATATTAGTAATACAACAATGTGGGGGAAGTAATCATCCAATGACAGTAGGTCTTCTTCGGAGATCTATCTCCATCTCAGCCATCAGTAAATCTCATCTAGCAGGAAGAGCAGTGGATGCTTTGACCAATGAGAATGATTCTTATATGTGATGTCAGGTAAGTGAGTCTACATTGCTCAACAGATAGATAGTATGTACAATAGACTATACTATTCAATATTCAATAAAGTAATTCAATTGAACTTATGGGAATAATGGGTTTGTCGTATTTGCTCCTGATTATATAAGATTCGTATGTAATAACGCTCTTTAAAGGACTAATTTAATATTAATGTTATACGAAATAATTACACAACCGATCATTCGAGCCCATATAAAAAGGGTCTTCTTTTAATAATGAGCTCTCTCTCGCATTTTGCACATAATAAAAGAGTACTAAGAGTCTCATTACTTCTTCAGTCCCACTTACTTACTTATAACATTTATACTACCTTACGTCCTCAGGGTTGATCTTAAGCTGTGCTCTTCCAATGTGCTATATCATCATCATTATATGAGCTATTATCTTAAGTATCCACAACAGGATGATCCAAGAATTGCAGACAGGTTTCTTGCTTCGTTAACAGTACCAGTGCAAACCCTGATCAAGATCACTATAGCTCGCATAGGAAGAAACAAAGAAGGGTATGAAAAGGGTTGGACCGTGGAGTATATAACAGAAATCGGCAGAGATATACTTGGTGATGACAATAGCTTGTATGCTGAGGCTACTTCTCTGGTTCCTGGAGCTCGTAGGAATGCATCCGAGAGAAACACGGAGGAGCAATCGCCTAGAAGGCAGATTGAGAGACCCACATACAGGTATAACCCATATAATAATAATAATAATAGTAATGATAGAAGGGGAAATAGTAGTAGCCATAGGTACGAGCATGCGAAGAAGTAAATGTACACCCATCACGGCAGTAACACCACACATACAACAAGCGAGTGTTACTCAATCAAGAAAAGGCAAGACCCAGGTGATGAGAAGAAATGCTATTCTTGTGGATTTGCACCATGGACTAGAGATCACAGATGCTCGAAAGAAAAAAGGGTTTTGGCTGTATCCAAAAGAGACAACACTGATGACGACAATGATGAAGTAGTGAAGGACAAGGTGGCAGATATGGCAGTCTCTGATGTAGACGCCATGGTTGAAGATTGGAGTTACCAATGTAAGAGTATACCCAAAAAAGCTAAAGAGCCTACTAGAGCTAACACATTCAATTTACGTACCCCTATTATTGTAGAGGGAATACAGTTACTAGGACAAGTTGATACTGGAAGCGAGATTACTATAGTTAATCATCATTCACTTATAAATAAACTTAAGATTAATCAAGTATATACTGATAATAAGAGTTCCTATAATTTCTTGGCTTATGATAATAATGAAGCTTGTATGGGTTATACTGACCCTTTAAAATTTAAATATGCAAATGGAATTGCTTTTGAGCATTCACTAGAAGTTATGAAGTTCAATAATAAGTTTGAGTTTGATGTGTTACTGGGTAGAGATATTTTACCTAAAATGAACATTGCCTTAACAGGTGTTGCATTCTCACTTGTAAACAACCATGAACATTTGGATTCAGTTGATAATGAAAAGCACATATTTGAGAACTTGAATATTGATATGAAAAATGAGTTAGAACCTGATAATTCCCCTGCCGGAACTAAAGAGTAAAGGGAAATATTCTTTGAGACCATTAAAGCGATACTAAAAAAGAACCAGGCAATCCCTGTGACTTCACATTGCCCAATGCCTGAGTCACTTATACATTTACCTACTAAGGAAGGTGCCACGGCTTATAGACGGCAGTATCCTATACCGCACGCTTTAAGACCAGTATTAGATAAGCAAATAAAAGAGTGGTTAGAGACTGGTACCATTATCAAGTCCAAAGTAAACACTTCATTTAATAGTCCACTTTTGTTAGTACCCAAAAGGAACAAAGCAGGTGAGATTGTTAATCATCGTGTATGCTTAGATGTGAGGCTATTGAATAACATTCTACCACCTACATTCAACTATCCTGTTCCATTAGTCAGAGATATATTTGATAATTTGGCTGGTAAGAAGGTATTCTCTACTATTGATCTAACAAATGCTTATCATCGATTTAAAGTTGCACCTGAAGATGTTCATAAACTGACATTCACACATGATAATGCCCAATATTCATTCATTAAGGGATGTTTTGGAGTTAAGATGTTAACATCACAGTTTCAAAAGTGCCTAGCTATCCTCTTTGAAGGAGTAACTTGTGTGCAGAACTTTGTTGATGATTGCATCGTTGCCAGTGATAGTTATGAGCAACATGCCAAAGATGTGAAGTTGGTATTGGAAAGATTAACATCAGTGAATTTGATCGTGAATCCTGATAAATGTGTGTGGTTCCAACATTCAGTGAGACTCTTGGGCTTTGTAGTGAATACTTCGGGCACCAAAGTAGATCGTAATAAGATCACGAATGTTGAGAAGTGGCCTATTCCTAATAAAAGCTGTAAACAAGTCCAACAATTTATGGGCTTGATCAATTATTTCAGAGACTACATACCTATGATCTTGAGAGTAGCTGAGCCTATCACCAGATTGAGCCATGCATCAAATATTGAGGAATTATGGACCAATGAACAAACAGAGAGCTTTAATGCTCTTAAAAGAATCTTACAATCTAATATGATATTACACTATCCCGATCTAAGTGAGAAATTCTATGTAGCTACTGATGCATCATTGTATGGTGTTGCTGCTGTGTTGTATCAAAAAGACAAACATGGTCGTGATAAGTATGTATGTTTTATATCTTCCTCTTTGTCTCCTTCACAACGGAGATGGAGTACTACTAAGAGAGAATTGTATGCCATCATATTAGCACTGAAGAAATTTCGTATATTCTTATGGGGAAAGCATTTTACCATTTATACTGACCATCAAGCCTTGGTCTATTTACACACACAAAAGATAGCCAATCCTATGATGATTGGGTGGATGGAGATCATACTTGACTTTGATTTTGATGTCATCCATATCCCAGGTGTATTGAATAAGCTACCTGATCAATTGAGCCGTTGGTATCCACCTTTAGAGGATGAACACAAACTGGTGGGGGATAGTGGCAGTGATAAAAGGACAAACAGACCTATGATCAAGAGAGTCGTTGTCAAGAAGAAGAAGTATAGTAGAGACAGAACTGTAAACGTCCTAGCTGTTGTATAATACCTAGTAGTGTCCACCACTCTAGACACTATCCAACTATGTCTTATTGGTTCTATCTTCCTAATCGACAATGACCTATCAACTGGATCCCTTCACATGATCTCATTAGGTTAATTCATTATGTTCTTAATATTATTGTACATCCGCTTAACATTGATGTTCCTTGAACTATTCAGTACCGAATATCAGGAATACCCAATAGAGGATCCACGATCTATTTAAGAGCAGTTCTGATCTATCTTAATAATGTCATATCCGGATAATCCTCTCTAGTTATCGTTTATCCCTATAAACGTTTACTCATAACTACATCTAATAGGTTCACTACATTGAACGAGTCATATAACATGGATCATAGTTTAACACTCATCGATAGTTTAGCCGTATCTCTTTTCTTATAAATAGTCTTGTTGTTTTCTTAATTAAAAAACAATCATCTTACTCTTGGTCTGATTACTTTTATCGTTCCTTACTATTTTATTACGTTTGTATACTCGTATACAACAGATCCTCTATTGGGTATTCCTGATATTCGGTACTGAATAGTTCAAGGAACGTCAATGTTAAGCGGATGTACAATAATATTAAGAACCACTACAATACAAATATTAACCTCATTCAGATTAATAATTAATCTTTTGAGATTAATATTTTGGCTGTAAATATTCATGAATCTTCGTACACCGTTTTTTTCAAAGATTAATAGTTTATCTCTTTGAGATTAATATTTCATGTGGAATTATTAATCCCTCCCAGATGAATAATTCACTTTTCACAGACTAATTTTCTAGTGGCAATTATTAACTCTTTTCACACTAATATTCTATCTAATCATTCATATTGTGTGTAGTTTTACCCTGCTTAAATCAACAATTAATCTGTCAAGAGTTAATATTTTGAGTGAATTGTGTTTGAATACACACCAGAATAGAATTTGAAGATCAATTTAAACATCATTTTGATCATAGATTAAAGATCCATAAACATCATTCAAACATAGATTGAATATCAATGAAACATCATTTAAGGAGCAGTATGGGAAGTACGGTATAATAGATTATAGCATTTTATTGGTTTGTATTATTTCATAAGAATATAGGGAATGACAAATATATATATATATGTAATCTATACTATATCACTATCTACCCGGGGATAATCATACTTGGCACTACAGCACAAGTCACATAATCCCCTCTTCTAGTCTATCTATTACTTACCTTATTCCCATTATATACAGTTGAAGGATTGATAGCCATTACCCCTGTTCCTAACTGCAAACATCATTACTATGTGTATAGTCTAAATTAGTGATGGAAACAATAAACGAAGAAGTAATAACATACCTGTGACGAGTTATTATTACTATATAGAGTTGGAGTGTATTCCTATTCAATCATAGTTAATACATAATTATTAATAAGTGGACTTATGAATTACTTACTCATGAGTGATTATTACTTATTGGCATCAGACAGTATTCTTGACAGTAAACACATATAAGTTCATCACTATGTAGAATATTATGATAAGTACTTGTCTCTCTTTCTATGTGGGTCATAATATACTTACAAAGGTTAGGTATAGAAGTGCTTGTTATTATATATTATCCAACATGTGAAGAACATGTATACTACATTACAGGCACATGCATTCTATACTCACAATGACATGACCATTACATTGTTGACATTAGATTTCAAAGTAGACACTACAAGGGGTAAATACTTATTTATTGATAGACGAAAGAGAGAGAATAAAAAGGGTATAATAGATTCAATAAAAACAAGAAAGATTTTTTCTTACAAAATTATTTAGCAGTCTAAAGAACATGTTAGACCAAATTATTATTGCCATTTACCAGTGTCATTTATACTGGATGGATAGTCTACTGTATAACTCAGATGTCAAAAAAGCAGGGAACTATCATCAACTGCCCAGTCATTATCCCAGTACACAGAACAAGGTTCAGGATTATCAAGTAACAGAATCATTATGTATTATTATCTACCACATAGAATATTACACTTGACACCCTCCACCTCTGAGTCTCTATATATTACTTCAGAGTGAGAGAGATCTGGTTACAGGATACAGGCTGTTTATTTCTCACTGACTGGATTAGTTCTGTTCTTAAACATTCATACCTGGGAAAATGGTATAATTTTTGTTTGACCGAATAATGTCTTCAAAGTATATACATTTCTTGGTTGATGATTAGCAGGAATACTGCTGTTAATGTGCATGATTAATAACCAATTAGATTTAAAGTATAGAATATAAGACAGGCAACTGATAGTTATATAGCCAACTGTGATAAAAGCACTTACCAGTATTAACAGAGAATCCAGATTCTGTAGAATGTCGTGTAACCTGGTATCATGTTATGACTAATAAGGCAGGTATATTCGAATCTTTGAATAGGTCTTTCAATGTTGGAACATATACACCAGCTTATCCCATATACTCTCATTTGATTGGAATAAAAGTTTGCTCTAATAGATAAAATGGACTATTTCTATCAGGGACATTTACCCTCAACAAACAAGGAGCTTAAATGATCTTGGATGAACTATTTAACTCTACCATTTGTAGTGTTTAATTCATAAAATAAAGCTATACAATCAGAAAGAATACCAACATCCCCACGCACATGTGCACATATAATATAAACCTTCACTTTTATTATACTGAAATTTGTTGATTGAGAAAAATACACTCAATAGGAATTCTAAGTACACTCACACCTATATTAGTCACTCACCTAATTCGGTGTGTCATTTAACATCAGAGACAATCCCATTAAGAGCCACATATCAAATCCACTATTACTTCAATTATGAGTATCATCCTCACCATTCATCAAACAATTATCTTGATTCTCGGCCAGAATATCATATGCAGTTTGTTATTGTCATCTCTGTTGAAGTACTACAACAGTACATCTTCATCTTCCCTGTATAACCAACTTTGCGGGTTGTGAATGGGTAAGTCATAATACATACTCCTCCGTTCATAATAGCAAGTCTATCAATCTACATCACTGAGCCAATCGTTATCTGATGTTCAATATTACTGTGCTTATGTAGGCATTATTGTTGAAGTAACCATTCCTCTTACCAATTGATATATATCCATAACTACCACCACAAGTCTGTTATGTGCTAAATTGTTTGATCAACTCTGTTCCTCTTAACCATGCTTATAATCGAGCTTGACATCTCTGTGTTCTGATTAGAGTCAAACAATTAGTCACATTGGTTTCCGATAGAAATACTTACCTCTTGGTGTATTATTAAGTAAAGAAGATCAACCCGCCTGAGCAGTCATCCATCAAGTAGTTGAAAGAATAGTACTCATCCAAGCAATAGAAGGTCAATATACTTATATCCATACGACGTATTTGAAACCAGTATGAATCTCACTACAGAAAGAAGGGCACATATTTACATTTCTTCATCTTCTAACTTCCATCTTAACTATGTAAATACTCTATCCTTTCCCACTTCTTCATAATAAAGTATATCTTCCAATAATTAATATAAGTATTTCTGTCTTAGTAGTGGCTGTGTATTGAGTAGAGAGTGTTGTAATCAGCATAGTAAAGTCATTCAGTTGCCTTGTAATGAACATATAGAGAAAAGTGAAATAATATGTGTCGTAGTTATTATTATTTATGATTTGAAATTCTGCCATAAGACGAAATTAATCTATCTGGAGTTAATAATTGATTCCTAAGAGACTAATAAGTTTATAGAAATTCAGGCCTTTAAATATGGGTAACTTCAACACAGTATATATCAAAATATTACCAGTAAAAGTACATATATTTTTGTATATTCAGCATCTAAACACTACACAGAATAGATAAATCTATGTCTGTATGCCTCTACGACTATTTTAAAATTGGCACTTCCAATGGTCAAGATTCTGCCTATTTCCTATTGGATATGACTTAAATATTAATCTGTTAGAGGTTAATAATTAATCTGTCAGATTAACATTTGTATTGTAGTGAACATAATGAATTAACCTAATGAGATCATGTGAAAGGATCCAGTTGATAGGTCATTGTCGATTAGGAAGATAGAACCAATAAGACATAGTTGGATAGTGTCTAGAGTGGTGGACACTACTAGGTATTATACAACAGGATCCACGATCTATTTAAGAGCAGTTCTGATCTATCTTAATAATGTCATATCCGGATAATTCTCTCTAGTTATCGTTTATCCCTATAAACGTTTACTCATAACTACATCTAATAGGTTCACTACATTGAACGAGTCATATAACATGGATCATAGTTTAATACTCATCGATAGTTTAGCCGTATCTCTTTTCTTATAAATAGTCTTGTTGTTTTCTTAATTAAAAAACAATCATCTTACTCTTGGTCTGATTACTTTTATCGTTCCTTACTATTTTATTACGTTTGTATACTCGTATACAACAGATCCTCTATTGGGTATTCCTGATATTCGGTACTGAATAGTTCAAGGAACGTCAATGTTAAGCGGATGTACAATAATATTAAGAACCACTACAATACAAATATTAACCTCATTCAGATTAATAATTAATCTTTTGAGATTAATATTTTGGCTGTAAATATTCATGAATCTTCGTACACCGTTTTTTTCAAAGATTAATAGTTTATCTCTTTGAGATTAATATTTCATGTGGAATTATTAATCCCTCCCAGATGAATAATTCACTTTTCACAGACTAATTTTCTAGTGGCAATTATTAACTCTTTTCACACTAATATTCTATCTAATCATTCATATTGTGTGTAGTTTTACCCTGCTTAAATCAACAATTAATCTGTCAAGAGTTAATATTTTGAGTGAATTGTGTTTGAATACACACCAGAATAGAATTTGAAGATCAATTTAAACATCATTTTGATCATAGATTAAAGATCCATAAACATCATTCAAACATAGATTGAATATCAATGAAACATCATTTAAGGAGCAGTATGGGAAGTACGGTATAATAGATTATAGCATTTTATTGGTTTGTATTATTTCATAAGAATATAGGGAATGACAAATATATATATATATGTAATCTATACTATATCACTATCTACCCGGGGATAATCATACTTGGCACTACAGCACAAGTCACATAATCCCCTCTTCTAGTCTATCTATTACTTACCTTATTCCCATTATATACAGTTGAAGGATTGATAGCCATTACCCCTGTTCCTAACTGCAAACATCATTACTATGTGTATAGTCTAAATTAGTGATGGAAACAATAAACGAAGAAGTAATAACATACCTGTGACGAGTTATTATTACTATATAGAGTTGGAGTGTATTCCTATTCAATCATAGTTAATACATAATTATTAATAAGTGGACTTATGAATTACTTACTCATGAGTGATTATTACTTATTGGCATCAGACAGTATTCTTGACAGTAAACACATATAAGTTCATCACTATGTAGAATATTATGATAAGTACTTGTCTCTCTTTCTATGTGGGTCATAATATACTTACAAAGGTTAGGTATAGAAGTGCTTGTTATTATATATTATCCAACATGTGAAGAACATGTATACTACATTACAGGCACATGCATTCTATACTCACAATGACATGACCATTACATTGTTGACATTAGATTTCAAAGTAGACACTACAAGGGGTAAATACTTATTTATTGATAGACGAAAGAGAGAGAATAAAAAGGGTATAATAGATTCAATAAAAACAAGAAAGATTTTTTCTTACAAAATTATTTAGCAGTCTAAAGAACATGTTAGACCAAATTATTATTGCCATTTACCAGTGTCATTTATACTGGATGGATAGTCTACTGTATAACTCAGATGTCAAAAAAGCAGGGAACTATCATCAACTGCCCAGTCATTATCCCAGTACACAGAACAAGGTTCAGGATTATCAAGTAACAGAATCATTATGTATTATTATCTACCACATAGAATATTACACTTGACACCCTCCACCTCTGAGTCTCTATATATTACTTCAGAGTGAGAGAGATCTGGTTACAGGATACAGGCTGTTTATTTCTCACTGACTGGATTAGTTCTGTTCTTAAACATTCATACCTGGGAAAATGGTATAATTTTTGTTTGACCGAATAATGTCTTCAAAGTATATACATTTCTTGGTTGATGATTAGCAGGAATACTGCTGTTAATGTGCATGATTAATAACCAATTAGATTTAAAGTATAGAATATAAGACAGGCAACTGATAGTTATATAGCCAACTGTGATAAAAGCACTTACCAGTATTAACAGAGAATCCAGATTCTGTAGAATGTCGTGTAACCTGGTATCATGTTATGACTAATAAGGCAGGTATATTCGAATCTTTGAATAGGTCTTTCAATGTTGGAACATATACACCAGCTTATCCCATATACTCTCATTTGATTGGAATAAAAGTTTGCTCTAATAGATAAAATGGACTATTTCTATCAGGGACATTTACCCTCAACAAACAAGGAGCTTAAATGATCTTGGATGAACTATTTAACTCTACCATTTGTAGTGTTTAATTCATAAAATAAAGCTATACAATCAGAAAGAATACCAACATCCCCACGCACATGTGCACATATAATATAAACCTTCACTTTTATTATACTGAAATTTGTTGATTGAGAAAAATACACTCAATAGGAATTCTAAGTACACTCACACCTATATTAGTCACTCACCTAATTCGGTGTGTCATTTAACATCAGAGACAATCCCATTAAGAGCCACATATCAAATCCACTATTACTTCAATTATGAGTATCATCCTCACCATTCATCAAACAATTATCTTGATTCTCGGCCAGAATATCATATGCAGTTTGTTATTGTCATCTCTGTTGAAGTACTACAACAGTACATCTTCATCTTCCCTGTATAACCAACTTTGCGGGTTGTGAATGGGTAAGTCATAATACATACTCCTCCGTTCATAATAGCAAGTCTATCAATCTACATCACTGAGCCAATCGTTATCTGATGTTCAATATTACTGTGCTTATGTAGGCATTATTGTTGAAGTAACCATTCCTCTTACCAATTGATATATATCCATAACTACCACCACAAGTCTGTTATGTGCTAAATTGTTTGATCAACTCTGTTCCTCTTAACCATGCTTATAATCGAGCTTGACATCTCTGTGTTCTGATTAGAGTCAAACAATTAGTCACATTGGTTTCCGATAGAAATACTTACCTCTTGGTGTATTATTAAGTAAAGAAGATCAACCCGCCTGAGCAGTCATCCATCAAGTAGTTGAAAGAATAGTACTCATCCAAGCAATAGAAGGTCAATATACTTATATCCATACGACGTATTTGAAACCAGTATGAATCTCACTACAGAAAGAAGGGCACATATTTACATTTCTTCATCTTCTAACTTCCATCTTAACTATGTAAATACTCTATCCTTTCCCACTTCTTCATAATAAAGTATATCTTCCAATAATTAATATAAGTATTTCTGTCTTAGTAGTGGCTGTGTATTGAGTAGAGAGTGTTGTAATCAGCATAGTAAAGTCATTCAGTTGCCTTGTAATGAACATATAGAGAAAAGTGAAATAATATGTGTCGTAGTTATTATTATTTATGATTTGAAATTCTGCCATAAGACGAAATTAATCTATCTGGAGTTAATAATTGATTCCTAAGAGACTAATAAGTTTATAGAAATTCAGGCCTTTAAATATGGGTAACTTCAACACAGTATATATCAAAATATTACCAGTAAAAGTACATATATTTTTGTATATTCAGCATCTAAACACTACACAGAATAGATAAATCTATGTCTGTATGCCTCTACGACTATTTTAAAATTGGCACTTCCAATGGTCAAGATTCTGCCTATTTCCTATTGGATATGACTTAAATATTAATCTGTTAGAGGTTAATAATTAATCTGTCAGATTAACATTTGTATTGTAGTGAACATAATGAATTAACCTAATGAGATCATGTGAAAGGATCCAGTTGATAGGTCATTGTCGATTAGGAAGATAGAACCAATAAGACATAGTTGGATAGTGTCTAGAGTGGTGGACACTACTAGGTATTATACAACAGGATCCACGATCTATTTAAGAGCAGTTCTGATCTATCTTAATAATGTCATATCCGGATAATTCTCTCTAGTTATCGTTTATCCCTATAAACGTTTACTCATAACTACATCTAATAGGTTCACTACATTGAACGAGTCATATAACATGGATCATAGTTTAACACTCATCGATAGTTTAGCCGTATCTCTTTTCTTATAAATAGTCTTGTTGTTTTCTTAATTAAAAAACAATCATCTTACTCTTGGTCTGATTACTTTTATCGTTCCTTACTATTTTATTACGTTTGTATACTCGTATACAACACTAGCTACTCAATTGGTTGAAAGTAAAAATGAACTAACTGATTACATGACTCCTCCTGAAGAAGAGAGAGATGCCCTATTAAGAGAGACACATTCATATGGTCATTATGGATCACAGGCTATCGTACGTGAGATTCACAGTAAGGGTATGCATTGGACTAATATATATGATGAGGCAAAACAGATAATAAGTTCATGTAAAGAATCACAGAAGCACAACATAAATAAGAGAGGTTACCATCCACTAACAAATGTGGTAGCTCACAGACCATTTGATCATATTGCCATAGATCTTGCTGGACCACTTGAAGTACTTCATGGGATTTGATATCACTTAATTACAGTGGTCATTAAGGATAGGAATTATTATTCAATCTCAGTGCAGTGTTTTTATATGACAGTGTCACCTAGAGATATTAATACTGAGGAAAGAGTAAATAGATGCTCTTGGTCTTTTTATAAGTCAATAAACATTATAGTCAATTTTGATTCAACTTACCAGTCCACTTACTTTGATATATACTAGCTATATATCCCTTACACACACACACATCTAATCTCAGCGTAGATATTTACATTTTTTTGAATCATCATATTGATTTATAATAACAACAACAACAACAACAACAACAACTAACACCACTACCACTACCACGACCACTACTACTACTACTACTACTATTACAATGGAGATTAACAACATCATCACCCACAACAACAACACCACCACCACCCGCAATGAGGCCATGTTGAGTAGACAAGATTCTACCCATACTGATGGAATGGCCAGGTTGAACCTGAACCAAGGTGAGGGTGACACCAACCAGGATTATCCCGTTTTGCCGTCTCAGGCTAGCCTTGGGGATAATATGCCCATATTGGGTCAAACAATGAGAGGTTTGCATGGAGTAAGCCAAAATAATAATAATAATGATAATGGAGGAGACCAGTCTTCCCCTGTCCCTGAAGTACGTAAAGTTACGGAAGGCCTTGCAGGCGAAGACAGCGTTAATAACGTTGGTCAAGGCTCGGAGAGTGGTTATGTGCTTAGCACTCACACGAACCGTAGCCAGGAGGATAGATCATCCTTTGCTTCTATTTACAATCCGGCCTATAGTGCGGCACCCTCAAGTGTTGTCTCTAGAATGGAAGTGGATGAAGTGGATGTGACATCCAAAGACTATTTGAAAATTCAAATAGCCGATTGGGAGGATAAGATGCATGAGTTGATGAAAAACCCTACCAATCGTTTGGAGGAAATTCAAAATTGTTTAAAAACAATAGAAACCTATCATAATATATTATTATGGAAAGAAAAGCGTGAAGCTTCCATTTTAAATAAGGAGTCTGCTAAAAGTACAAGCAGAAAGGAGGAAAAGAGTAGATTCAACCTTCCTGCGGATCGCATTCCTCACTTTAATTTGATCAAGACAAATTTCGTGAATAAGAATCTACACTTATTTAAAGAAATACATGCATCAAATGGTCTAGTAGTATTTGATACCATTGTGGATTTCTTAAGAGCTTTTGAAGCAGCTTTCTCGATAAGTAATACCAATATCGAGGAGAACTGGAAGACTGCGTTAGATCAGTCTATCCACTTAACTAAGGATACCACAGCTAAGAGCTGGTATCGAAGATACTTCAACAGTAATGTATCTTTTGGAAACTGGAGTACAGTGAGGAAAACACTGATAAAGAAGTATCAGGAGACGAAGACAACTACTGATTATCAGCTTGAGCTTCTAAAAGTGACTCAGCAGATAGGAGACACTATGGTTCAAGGCTGGGTAGTCAGTCCTAAGCACCATCATACTCCTACTATCCAATTATGATCAGCCAATCATATCAATGGTAGAATTGATTAGTAATCTGATATGGAATGGGTGACAATATAAAGTGAAGATTTAAGAGTAATATGACTTGTTTATAATGCCTATAGCTATATTAGTTAAAGAAGTGCTTTTGTTTGAATAAAAGGGCTTTGCTATTGGGCATAAATGTACCATTTAATGTACTTCCCATTTTCTTTATTATTTGGCAGAGCAGTACCTACTAAACACAGTCATATAACTTGGCAACAAAGGGGTTACTTTATTGGAATACCGCTTTTTATTCTGAATTAAATCTTTGTTTACATTTTGATAACTTTGTGGTCCTTTTCTATTCTCTCTTTGTCACTTTTTTTGTAATGTGGACAAATATGAATAATCTCACTCTTAATGGCACTAATGTAGCTTATGGGAATTATTAAATAGAGAAGAAAATAATGAGTTTATTAGATATATGTGATATCTCCAGCTGTTTGTTGAACATTATCTCGGAAGATATAGTATGGAGCTACTATTTTATATTCCAACGAATCTTTGTATGACTGAATCAGCCCAACCTGATACTTGATGTCGTTGAGACTGATTACTGCATATCTTTTCGGCTGACCAGGCCTATTCATCCGGACTACAGGAAGAGTATTATCGTATTCTGCTGCCCTGTGCTCTTTCATCAACTCTACCAAGACAAGAAACTGTGAATCATCCTCTACCAAAGAATTGTTATGCTCAAGGTAAAATACAACTGAGCCAACAAACCAGCGGAAGGATCTAGGTATAAATGTTGAATACCTAGTGTTATACTGATAATAGAAAATGGAGATTGACTTACGAATTGTAGAAAGCATGGAATAGAACAAAGTGGTTACCTCGACGAGATTCTCTTCTAATTCTTTTATACATCAATGAACCATATACATGGGTGGACAATAATGCTCGGGCAGAGATCTCAAAGGATGTGTTATGCAGTGTACAGGATGCAGAACGGGCATAGTATTTTCTGAGCTCTTTCATGATAGTTCGGGAAGGAACATTTTCAATCGGTATATCTGTGGACAAATCAACATCAGCAAATGGGCTCCATAATTGATGACCGAGGTCATATCTGGAGGAAGATTGGAGTTCTTTATAATCGTCAAGCGATGTCCTTTTTGGCTCTACAATATCAAGCACACTGGGTATGTTGATTGAGATGTTAATGGCACTTCGAATGGCTAGTCTTTCAACTACGTTTCCCGCATTTTTTCCAGAGAGAACTCTACTTTTAATAAGCTTAGAGTAACGACCAATATTACGCTCCATTGCTCGTGCGCTATAAGATCTCATACAACCATTCTTTCTTGTTATATGGCCTATATGTGTCAAGTAGTGGTTATTTGGTGTGAGAACAGCAAGAGACAAGCGTTGTTCATCAATCTCCTCTCTCAAAAACGAATGCCACACTCTAAAGCACCTGTAAGACAAAGTGATTTTAGGGTATTTCTATTTGATATTCTATCTTCTAACTTACTCTTCCATCTCAGTAGTGAGACTTTTTGTTAGCTCCCACTGTAAGGCAATAGAACATCCTCTTACCAAGCTCAGCAACACCTTCTATACTATTTCACCCTCCAACAGAGGAACTATTAATGTCGGGACAACACATAGTAAGAAATCAATAAAGTCGATTGCCCTTGCATCATCAACCTTCTGAATCAGGTTATCCCAACTCCCTTGGAAAGAGGTTGGTATATGCTTCTGTGATTCCTTTATTTGATGACCAGCTGTTTCCAACTCTTTTTTATCGACAAAGAATGTATAGGCCTTATCAGCATTTGTTGGGCGAAAGAAACATTATATTTGGGAACAATGAGCTTCAAAACAAATCTTCCTATTCCCTGACCAATCAAGTGCATTTCGTCAAGGCCAAAAAATGATGATCCACAGAAGGTTGGAAGACTAGCAAAAATAGTAGGTGCGACAATCTGTGTCTCCTAATAGAAGTTATCCTATCTTTAGAAACTGGGTGTAGTAGATTGTTACACAACTTACCTCATTACCATTGACAAAATCGGATACTGGTCTAATATTCGCTTCACTATCTCTGTAGTACATAACACTAGGATTAACAGCTGAACTCTCACCTTTCACAGAACATATTCTACAACCAAATTTGGCTCTATGTCCTTTATGGTGAGCAAATTTGGAGACCTACTTGTTATACAAATTAGATTACTAATGTCTATTTCTCTTGTTTATGTGCTATTCACAATCTACCTGGGGAATGTCACCAGTAGCCATGACCATATGCACTCTTCCTTTGATCACTTCACCAGAGCATTTCTTTACTATCAGCCCATGCTCACCCAAGCTCTTGATCTCATCTACAATTGGCAGCAGATAAAATCAAGGTCTACGATCTTCCCTGAAATGACAGCTAACTGGAACATATATTCATCGGTATATCTAAAAGCATTTGTGTAAGTAATCTTTATCAGCTGTGGATTAGATCTACCTTAGTGAAGGATCGTAATTCAATACCAAGACATGCACAATGACTAGTTCTTGTTTTGACTTTTTTTGGGTGACAAAGCCATCAACATACAAAACAATTGCTATGTCGTCAGGAGAGTTGAACATATTAGCTGCCTTGAAAGCCTTGTAATTTTACTATGAAAGTAGTCAGTGATATATCCAGGAAGGCTCTCACGTTTATGTCGAAAATGCAGCTTCTCCCTGCTCACATCATCTGATAATAACTTTGAAAGCTGATTACCAATAGACATCATTTTCATAGTACATGTGGGTACTAATGCTTTACCATGTTCTGGAGGATTATATCTTTCACTATTACAATGGGGACACCTCTGCTCGTTGTCTGTCAACTTGAATAGCTTGCATCCAGAAGGGCAGACATCGTAATTATGAGCTTTTACTCCTGTCTTTTCTTTCAAGAAGGTCCTCACACTATCAGCACTGAGGATCTTTGGTTGGTACTCTATAGATACAGTCTTTAGTAAGTAATGGAAAGTATCATTATTAATATGTAAATGCTTTACCCTTAGCAATCTTCTCATGATCTCTCATGGCAGTGTTTAGAAGATACTCTAACTGACGACGGCATTCAGTTGAAAGGGCAAACTTAGTTGCAATATCAGTCAACCGGATACTTAGAAGATGAGATGTTGGAAAAGAATCATCAGTAATTATCTTCTCATTGTACATGTGCCCTTTATGCTTATCATCAAATACACAAGAAGACTTGAAGTTTCTTGGAGCAAGAGGATCAAAGGATGACACTACTTTTATCTACATGTAAGTAAGAGTATAGGCTTGGGATTGATGACACCCCATCGTTTATATGTACCTTCATCGATTTGATACGGCACTGAGGATGAAGGCTCATTAATGATTGTGGTGATCAAACTTGAGGAGCCCTCTTCACCATCTCTTCAGCATCTTCCAAAATCAAATGAGTACGGTCATGATTCTTTAAACTCCTATAGCTCCTGAACTCAAGTAGACATTTGCTACAGATCATCTTCTTGCGATCCTCGACTAATGCATCATCAGCAATCTTTAATCTCTTGAATGGAGGAAGCATTGTTAATATTGTTTAATGAGGAATTGAATAGGTATGTTGTATATGAATTGTTTATTGGGATGTATTTATACTTTTTCTATTTTTATTAATAATAAACACATGTAATACCTCTGTACCTCTTTCCTTTTGTTATCATCTGCAAGTGAATGTTCACATCTAATATCGTTGAGGAGCTATGTTTGTTATTTGACCAAAGAAAGTTTATTATTGATGATCAATTTGACACTGAACTTTATATTGAGATTTGGGATTGAATATAAAAGTACAATTGATTCTATTACTGCTTTTACTATAGCTAAATAAAATGAATAACAACAATAACCGCAATAGTGCCAATGACAATGCCAGTAATGAAGATCAAATGTCAAGGCGGATGGCATCTATTGAACGTCTGATGTTGTTGATCAACGAAAGACTTGGATTTGGATTGAACCCTCCATCAGTCCAAGAGATGATTCAGAAGGGATGCAGGTATTATTTATAAACTTCATTCGAACTGAATAACGCCTAAATTGGATTATAGGAATTGATCGACTTGCATTCGAAAGAGAGATCCTTCGTTTGATATCATACCAGATATCAAAGGACCGAGGGATATCAAGTCAATCATGACGGAAGCATTGGTAGGCTTTGTTCCTACCAGAACCAGCAGAGTGCCCAGTGGCACTGTTCGTATTAATGCCCTGATAACTTATCTTCATGGGAGGTAAATACTGGTCGTCCTATAATGGCACAGAGAAAGAAGTTTGTTCGCTTGCAGTTTAAGCTGATGACCAGAGAGATGCGTCTGAGGATGAAGGAGGATGGAGTTGACTTTGCCTTTTGGGGTCAGCTTTCGAACAACAAAAGCTGTTTTATGCCCTCAAGCTTGAGGGTAAAATAAGTGACTTCGGCTTTCCCATTCACCGATGCAAGAATCAATGGGCCGCCAAACTTCTGATTCAAGAAGCAATGAAGAGTGAACGACAAGTCGAAAGACGAAGAATTCAGGTAAGCTATACGATATAGTCTTCTTTATTATGATAGTTAACTAATTGAATTGGTTTGTTACACAGAGGGAGGAAGCACTGGTTGAGAATGTGGTAACTATTTATTTTGACACTGTTTTTGTGTAATGACTAATTCCTTATATGAAATAGGCCTCAATGGTTTTGTCATAACAGAATAAATAAATCTCACTGTTTCATTTTATTCTGTTATCTTCTTCTTCTCTTTCTTTAATTTTAATATGTGCTTTTGATCTATCATTAACTGGTATTAGTGAAGTAAATATGTATCTGTCTTTCTTACTACTAACATGACAATAATTAAAGTGAAATAACTGTGGATGCCAGTTTATAGAAAGGTAAATAACTTGACTGTATAGAACATAATCTTTACTTATACAATACTTTAATAGTCTTGAATAGTACTCTTTCATTAACAATCTGATATATTCAAGGTAGTATAGTATAGCTTTCAAAGGAAATAGACATTAACCACATTACTTTTATACTGTATTTGTAGGCTACTCTATTTTGATTTCAAGTACCAAGAGTTTAGTATTTATACTTTGATAAGCTTATCCATGTACTTTCACTCTTTAGAAGACTTCTTCTCTCTATTCAAGTCAAGTAATGATCCAAACGTAGGTTTTCTCGGTACTATAGTAAAGTAATCAAACAAATAAATACTTGTGCAGAGCTAACTATTTATACTTTAATAATCTCTTTCTATTTAGAACTTTGATGTATGATGTTTGGCAAAAGGCTCAAAAGGCAGTTCTAATAATATGGATACATCCTTATAATATATAAATAGTCTATTATTATGTTATTAAACCATTTTAAACAAATAAAAACATTCTCTCAAACCATAAACCACTTCTGTGTCTACTGTAATGTGTAATAATATATAATCTATCTATTAATAACTATAGCACAATCGGCTTAATCAAACTTGTGTAAGAGTAAATGCTCTCGAAATCTCTGTGTAGTAGTACTAATCATGGTTTGAGAGTTACTACCCAACAGTAGATCATTCTATTTAATTGCTACTAAGCATAACTGATGGATTACTACCCAGTAGTAGATCATTGTAGTAAAGTGCTACCAATCATAGTTGGTTAGTTGCTACCCAACAAGAGATCACACAATATCATAACTACCCAACATGTTTATGAGTAACTACCCAACCAGGAAATATGCTGGTTAATTCCTACCCAGCTGACAGTTACCCACTACTCAACAGTATATCAATGAATATCATAACTGCTCAACGTCTCTGCTTAAATGTTGAGTAGTTGATGTACTAATTTTAAAAATTTTGATGACTTTACTACCCAGCTTTGGAACATAGTGTGGATTATGCTATTGGACTTGTCTTGGATTTGAAATTTATCCACGAATCGGATGATGTGATATGGAGGATAATTAACCGGGAAGAATGTGCTATATGGATAGAGGATTAATACTAGACCATGATTGATTCAATTAATAAACCAATGGATAATGTAAGTGGTAAGTGTAGTGTATTCTTAGTAGAATTAGAATGTAGAATATAGAAACAGTAATAGGTCGTATTAGACTCTATTGTCAAGTATACATATAATAAAGTACAACTGCAATTAGATTGACCTGATATAGGAATATGTCAGTTATTTAATTTATGCCAATTGTGTAATACAAGTATGATCCCTGATAGAATCTATATCTTTCTTATGTCAACTGCTCTAATCTTAAGTATCCTCAACAAAAACAATAAATAAACCAACTCACACATATATAATTCTAATGTGCCAGTGTTGTGAATGTCGAACATCACAGTTCACCCATCAGGAGAACTGAAGATAGACAACAATAAAGTACGTAGATATAATTAGTCAGAGTATAAATGCAGTAAATGTAGGAACAACTAAATACAAGTGCACCCTGTGAAGATGAAAAAGTACACAGTGATGCAGGATGGAATCAGGTAGAATGAGAACAGTATGTTGACTCATTATTTTTCTTTTTGTTTATAAGAGGTAAAGGAAAATGACTGCAGAATATCTAATACGACTAATTGCTGACACATATTTTGACATAGTGTATCGAAGGTTGGATATGGAGCATCATCCGTGTTGTATTGATGCCTAACATTACATAATCAAGCACGCAACATCTACATCAGCTGAGATCTAATTTACCCTTCATCTACTTTTGGCAGTCAAGATGATACAGATCTACAGATCGTATAACCCTACTTCTCAACAATCACATCAAAGCCTACATCTACATAGACAATAGAGATCATCTATGCAGACTTATAATCATATCATCTAATCCTAATATTACTCGTTTAATTCAATGACTCAAGATAAATAATCATAGAGCAAGTTCACATATAAATACCCTCCATTTTGTTATTAGATAACCCTTAATCGATTATACAAATAAATAAGAGTTCTAATAGTATCCACTTAGTCTTTTATTTATACTTACTTGATCTTAAACCAAAACAATCCGACACTTGATGGTAAACAGTATAAACAGCTAAGGTGCCAGCAAGCTTAAACCAGGGAAATTTAAACCCCCGTTTCAAATATTTTAACTATGTAATCTGTGAGATTCGATCCCATGACCTCCATTAATATGTAAAAAATAAAATACCGTTTAATTATTATTGGAAGTTTTTAATTAAAGTCAGATTCTTTGACTCTCCTGTGTGACAGGTATTTCTTAGAAACAAATTTTTTGATCTCCCTCCCATCTGTGTGCTGGCTATAAGCCTCGATATATTCCATACACCTACGGAAATATCTTCGGATGTAGGGAAGATACCCTGCCTTGTCCAAGAAGGAAGGCACTTTCTGCTCTAGTGACTTGAAGGTATAGTCACAATTGAGGGGAGCTTCCCTCTTTGCTGCACCCCAGTACCTTTCTATCCAATTGCACTCGCAATGATACTTTGGGTACAGCTCAAAGATATGACCCTCACCTTCAACCACTTCTTGAAGAGCTGATTTCTGATTTTTGAAATCATCTCTACTTTCCAAGAAGTGGCGGGCGCAACACATGTAGGGAGATGTGGCAACTGGGACACCACAGAAAAAGTTCCATTCTTTTCCTTCCAGAGTGTTGTACCACTGGCCACGTTCTTCAAGGATCCTCTTCACACCTAGAATAGAAATAGTAGTTAGACATAAGTACATCAATCAGAGGGAATATTTATAAATGAGTTACCTTTGAAGTATCTAACTTCCTCCATTCTCTCTTTACCTTTACTGGTCACAAGGCTCTCGTGTTTGTGGTAATAAAATGATTGTTGCATTAGAGTACCATCTGTTCTTTTTGCAACAGTGTCTTTGAAGTTAAACTTCGTTCCAACAGGTGCTGCCTTTTCTTTCAACGTCATCCTAGTAAGAACCAAAGCGTCATCAGCAAAAGCTTGATGATTAGAACTGTTATCAAAAAGAAAAACAGCTTGGCACCCAGGATGAAGATTCTCAAAAAGAGGTATAACATTCTCTTTTAGTTGCTTAACCATATCGACAGAAGTCCACCAACCTTCTCGGTTTGTACCAGCCTTGAACAACTTTCTGGAAGTCCAGCCTTTAATTCTCATTGTGCCATGGCACGGGCATTGAAACTCGGAGACCATTATAGATCCTCCAAGACCTTTCTTGCGAATGAGGCTTTCACCTTCTTTCAACCACATGGTGGATCTACCATCATTTGTGTAGAAGGTGCACTCGTCTTGTGTTACCAAGACAAGCTTCTTCTCACCAGGCAACAGTTGAGGTTCCATGACCAGTTCTTCATTTTCTCCGGCAAAGAAGTCCATCTTCTCCATGTACTGGACCATTCTTCTTGACCACTGGCTCCGGTAAAGAACAACGTCTCCTCTTTCATGGCCATCGAAGTAGAGATCCTTCTTGTTCTTTCGGTAAATGTATCCCCACTCGTGCATGTAATTTTTTACAGTGTTCTCAGACACTGTAACGTTGACACCGATTATTGACGGTGCAACTGTTTCATCAATAAATTTCTTTACTGCCAAAAGAGAACGAAGCTCAGGTTTTATTTCATGAATAAACTTCAGGACTTTTTCTTTCACATCTGCATCGCTGAGGAATGACTCACTTTTGACATGAGCACCCTGTCTGTGTGATGAGAGTTTACCCTCACGAATAAACTCCTTTGTCCAAGCAATGATGATTTCAGACCTGTACTTCTTGGAATGGTTGGGCCAGAAAAGATTGGCTGCAAAAACAGAAGCTTCACCCTTCATCAATGCCAATTCAACAATGGGTATATTATGATTGCCTGTCATAGTGGTAGTCTGTTTAGGAAGCTCGACCAAAGCGAGGTGATGTTCGGCTCCATCGTGGGTATGAGAGAAGAAGAATATGGTTGTTCCAATAAACCAGTGCATATTCGACTTGCGGGGGTTACTATGAATGAAAAAACAATCAGTACAGATATGACAACTTCAACAATAATACTTACACTGGAACGGGTATTTTGATCATGGTATAATGATTTCCTCTGCGATGCTCGTTAACATACTTTCTGTTATACACAGAGGAATAAGTGGTATGATCTATCCAAGCTCGGCCAGCGACGTTGATTTTCTTGGATATAAGGGGTATTAAAAGGGGTATACGGTGATAGTATTGCACCAAAGCTGACAATACTAGACTCTTTGTAATATCTTGACCAAGGAGAGAAAAAAAGTCATTTGTTGGTTCTTCCAGATAGAAGTCATACTTGATTGGTAACCATAACTGATGGGATTTCAATGGAGGTATTTGAGCTGTATGGTATCTTTTGAATCAGATTCAAGGCGGTGGGTATATCAATAGAGAAACGAATGTACTTTCGGACAGCATCAGCATTCATTTCAATAAGGTTGCCGGCATTGACGCCACTGTCCAGCTTCGACTTGATAGCTTTGGAATAGGTACCTATCGTTCTTTCTAGAGGTCTGGTACTGTAGGCACGCATGAGACCAAGATGGCGCACTACGTAGGGTATATGATGGAGGTAGTGGTTGACAGGTCTGAACACACTTTTGGACAACCTCTCGTGGTATATTTCACTCTTCAGGAAGATATGCCAAGCTTTGAATCATCTATTAATACATTGAAGTTAGTTTATTGAATATTTATTTATTTGATATCTTACAAGGTCATCGCTCGGATTGTCTTATCATTAATTGTCCACTGAAGAGCTAGACCACACCCTTTGGACAGCTGTTCCAACGCTTTACGGTCCTTTTTACTCTTAATCATTGGACAGATGATGGTTGGAACTGCATACAAAAGGAAATCAAGGTAGTCAACCATTCTGACGCCATCCAACTTCTTAAAGATATCATCCCAGCTGCCTTGAAATGAGGTGGGTATATTAGTTCTTGATTTGGCAATAATATCACCAATCTTGGCCAACTTCTCTTTCTTGATAAAGAACGGGTATTCATTGGTATTATATGTTTTGTTAGGGTATATATGGAAGAAATTGCTCGAGGTTCGGGTATTTGGTTTCTCGTCTACAGTTATCATTTGGTATATTAACTTGGCCACTCCACCACCGATCAGATAAAGTTCATCTAAACCAAAGAAGAGAGGGCCGTTAAATTTGGGTAACTGGGAGAACACTGAAGGTTTTTTGAGACCATGAAGCTATGAAGATATGTTATTAACCTGTAACACTAATTATAGATAACTACTTACAGAATCACCGAGGGTATATTCGCTCTTTGTTCTCAGACGAGCTTGGGTATCAAGCAGGTATTTCCATGGGAATCATTTGAAGGTGATTCGGACATACCAACACAGTATCTGCAAGGATGGTTGCTGTTATACCCTGAGTGATGGATTAGATCGGTCACTCCAACAATATCACCTGTGGCCATCTCCAAGTGAACACGAGCACGGCATACCTCCAGACCAGCTTTATTTACCACCATGCCTTTAGTGCCAAGATCTTTCAGTTCGTTGATAATAGGCAACAAGAAGGAGTCCAAATCAACAGGCATCTTTGGACCAGGAAGTATTGCCAGCTGTATCATGGATTCGTTCTCATCACTACAATACAAATGTTAATCTGACAGATTAATTATTAACCTCTAACAGATTAATATTTAAGTCATATCCAATAGGAAATAGGCAGAATTTTGATCATTGGAAGTGCCAATTTTAAAATAGTCGTAGAGGCATACAGACATAGATTTATCTATTCTGTGTAGTGTTTAGATGCTGAATATACAAAAATATAAATACTTTTACTGGTAATATTTTGATATATACTGTGTTGAAGTTACCCATATTTAAAGGCCTGAATTTCTATAAATTTATTAGTCTCTTAGGAATCAATTATTAACTCCAGATAGATTAATTTCGTCTTATGGCTGAATTTCAAATCATAAATAATAACAACAACGACACTTATTATTTCACTTTTCTCTATATGTTTATTACAAGGCAACTGAATGACTTTACTATGCTGATTACAACTACATTACAACACAGTCTACTCAATACACAGCCACTATTAAGACAGAAAGACTTATACTAATTAATGTAGGAAATATTTTATTATGAACAAGTGGGAAAAGGTTGAATATAAGTTTGTTTATTAAAAGAGTTAAATAGAACATGTTGGGGGTTTAAGGTGTGACCTCAATCCTATAGTGGTATTCATATTGGTATCGAAAACATAATAGGGGGATATAACTTTGTGAATTCGGGTATTTTCGCTTTCAATGGCCTGAACCAGTCCTACTTGCTGGATTATCTGGTCGATGTGAAAGACTGCATATGTGGGTATATCTTCTGGGCTTGCCAATTCAACAATGGGTATATTATGATTGCCTGTCATAGTGGTAGTCTGTTTAGGAAGCTCGACCAAAGCGAGGTGATGTTCGGCTCCGTCGTGGGTATGAGAGAAGAAGAATATGGTTGTTCCAATAAACCAGTGCATATTCGACTTGCGGGGGTTACTATGAATGAAAAAACAATCAGTACAGATATGACAACTTCAACAATAATACTTACACTGGAACGGGTATTTTGATCATGGTATAATGATTTCCTCTGCGATGCTCGTTAACATACTTTCTGTTATACACAGAGGAATAAGTGGTATGATCTATCCAAGCTCGGCCAGCGACGTTGATTTTCTTGGATATAAGGGGTATTAAAAGGGGTATACGGTGATAGTATTGCACCAAAGCTGACAATACTAGATCCTTTGTGATATCTTGACCAAGGAGAGAAAAAAAGTCATTTGTTGGTTCTTCCAGATCGAAGTCATACTTGATTGGTGACCATAACTGATGGGATATCTGACCGGGTATAGGGATTTCAATGAAGGTATTTGAGCTGTATGGTATCTTTTGAATCAGATTCAAGGCGGTGGGTATATCAATAGAGAAACGAATGTACTTTCGGAGAGCATTCATTTCAATAAGGTTGCCGGCATTGACGCCACTGTCCAGCTTTGACTTGATAGCTTTGGAATAGGTACCTATCGTTCTTTCTAGAGGTCTGGTACTGTAGGCACGCATGGGACCAAGATGGTGCACTACGTAGGGTATATGATGGAGGTAGTGGTTGACAGGTCTGAACTCACTTTTGGACAACCTCTCGTGGTATATTTCACTCTTCAGGAAGATATGCCAAGCTTTGAAGCATCTATTAATACATTGAAGTTAGTTTATTGAATATTTATTTATTTGATATCTTACAAGGTCATCGCTCGGATTGTCTTATCATTAATTGTCCACTGAAGAGCTAGACCACACCCTTTGGACAGCTGCTCCAACGCTTTACGGGCCTCTTTACTCTTAATCATTGGACAGATGATGGTTGGAACTACTTACAAAAGGAAATCAAGGTAGTCAACCATTCTGACACCATCCAACTTCTTAAAGATATCATCCCAGCTGCCTTGAAATGAGGTGGGTATATTAGATCTTGATTTGGCAATAATATCACCAATCTTGGCCAACTTCTCTTTCTTGATAAAGAACGGGTATTCATTGGTATTATATGTTTTGTTAGGGTATATATGGAAGAACTTGCTCGAGGTTCGGGTATTTGGTTTCTCGTCTACAGTTATCATCTGGTATATTAACTTGGCCACTCCACCACCGATCAGATGAAGTTCATCTAAACCAAAGAAGAGAGGGCCGTTAAAGTTGGGTAACTGGGAGAACACTGAAGGCTTTTTGAGACCATGAAGCTATGAAGATATGTTATTAACCTGTAACACTAATTATAGATAACTACTTACAGAATCACCGAGGGTATATTCGCTCTTTGTTCTCATACGAGCTTGGGTATCTAGCAGGTATTTTCCATGGGAATCATTTGAAGGTGATTCGGACATACCAACACAGTATCTGCAAGGATGGTTGCTGTTATGCCCTGAGTGATGGATTAGATCGGTCACTCCAACAATATCACCTGTGGCCATCACCAAGTGAACACGAGCACGGCATACCTCCAGACCAGCTTTCTTTACCACCATGCCTTTAGTGCCAAGGTCTTTCAGTTCATTGATAATAGGCAACAAGAAGGAGTCCAAATCAACAGGCTTCTTTGGACCAGGAAGTATTGCCAGCTGTATCATGGATTCGTTCTCATACCTGAATTATACAATGAGTTAAAATTTGTTCACAGTCATACGAACTATATTTACCTGTTGGACGGGTCAATGTTGATAATGCTAATATGTAGCATTGTCATTGTCCGCTTGCCTTTCTTCTGGTTCACAAATCCATCAACAAAAAGCACCAAGTTGACATCAATTACACCAGGAATTGGGACCAGCGAATTCATGTGGCGTTTGATGGCAGCACCGTCCAGAATATCTGTCATAGTCGAATCAGTATGAATGACTCTGTCAGTGGGGTACTGCAACTGTCTTCGAACATCGTCATTTCCCAGTCTTACAGCAATTTGTTCACCCACCGACATCATCTTCATCGTTTTGACAGGCTTTGTGCTGCTACTATTGTTCATGTATCTTGATTCACCACAGTGAACACAATCGGTTTCTTCACCACCGAACATCTTACAGCCATTTTTACAGATGTGGTGGGTGTTAGAAACCAGATTGGTTCTATCCTTCAACATTCTGACAACCACATCATGGTGTAATACCTTTTCATTTGGGCCTAGTTGTCAGTACAGGTTAGTAAAAACTTTATATGAGTAAAGGATATATTAAACCTACCAATCGTATCACGCATTTCTATCAGTGTATTCATAAGACGGACTACAGCTCTTTGCAATTCATGAGAAGCATTGTGATCACTCATGACGTTGTATAATTCTGCACTGAACAACTCAGACTTACTGAATGTATCAGAATTTACTGCGCTCAATTCAAATACTTTAGCTTCTTCAGCATGGAACTCAGGACAAGCAGTAGGGACAATAAGAGGATCTAAAGTAGGTGGATATATGGTATGCCTTTAGTAAATGTGACACGGAATAATTATCTATAGTTATACCTTGATTGATAGGTACATCCTCAGAAGATTCAACCTGTTCATGGCAGAGAATAGATAATCTCATATGATCATATAACTGTCTTCTTTTGCTAAAAGACTTGGTGCAAAATTTACACTTGTGGTCATCGGCATGTTTTCTCTTGAGCGGTGAAGAATTGTAACTATTGGTATTGGAAGAAGAGTTCATTATATAGGAAGTATGTGTAATCAGTTTTTAGTATCAAGAAAGATCATGTTCATCATGTCAATTTTTCACCTCTATTTATATTGCTTTACGGGTAAAATCAAACTGTATATCAACTAGATATTGATATGGCGATACATCTTCTTGGAAAAAACAGGTATTATCATTTGGTGGTGTTTCATCAGCACAGGAATATCTGGTAAGGACTATACCATTAACAAATCATAGACAATGGGTAAATCAACCGAGTATTGTTATGTGTCAATTGGCTTTGACAGATCACGTTTGCTAAAGTTATACAACTCAATTAGGAAGGTAATTAGTATAGGCCTGAGAGTAAATATGATATTATTGAGTAGATATATACAATCAATATACTTTATACAAATAAAAGGTACGGGTTATGTTTATATATGTACGATCATGTATTTGAATGTTGATACTGGCATATTTTATAACAATAACATAGAAACAGTCTATGAATTAAACACTACAAATGGTGGAGTCAAATAGTTCAACCAAGATCATTTAAGCTCCTTTTTTGTTAAGGGTAAATATCCCTGATAGAAATAGTTCATTGTATATATTAGCAATTTTTTATTCCAATCAAATGAGAGTATATGGGATAAACTGGCGTATCTGTTCCAACATTGAAAGACCTATTCAAAGATTCGAATATACCTGCCTTATTAGTCATGCCATGATACCAGGTTACACGACATTCTACAGAATCTGGATTTCCTGGTAATACTGGTAAATGTTCAATGACAGTGGGGTATATAATCATCAGCTACTTGTCTCATATATTATTATTCCTCTCTCTTATTAATTAAACATGAACAACAACAGTAATTCCACCCCCAATGACATTATGCGAGCTGTCTTACAGTTGACAGAAGAGGTTAGGACCAGTAATGGACGTTATAGTTTACCTGCTGGTACCAATGTACTTGAACAAATTGGTGGTAATATGTTGCGTAACATGTTGGATAGTTTGTGTAATAACACGATTTCATTTATTTAAAATAGTAATTGAAGAACCCATCACCTTCGAAGACAGGGTTACTTCATTAATCCATCATCGTGAGAGGGCCGGACCAAGATGGGTGATTCGTGTGCCTCTGCAGCTGAAGCTCACGTTTAAGCCAAAGAGCAAGACAAACAAGACACCACCACTGAACCAGTGTATCATTGCGGGGTTAAATGAGATTAACCAGTTTCGTGGTAAGAGTACCCTTACCAAGAAAGAAGGGAAGAGAATTGTTGGTGTTTTGAGTGTTCTTGCTGGGGACATCAGAAGTCTGATTAGAACAGACAATGTTGTTCGAGGGCTGAAGTGGAAGGAGTTCAGTTGTAGGTACAAGATGTACTACGCTTTGAAGTTGGAGGAGTCTGCTGTTGCTGAAGGGATCAGAATTGATCTCTTCAAGAAGCAATGGGCTGCACGCAACCTGGTCTCTCTCGCTGTGGTTAGAGGTCTACAGACAATTGAAAGGAATGCCGGGGCCGATGATGATTTGGAGATGGTGGGTTACAATACATAATGATCCTGATACTTGGTAATAATAATTGTTATTTCCCTATTAGGAAGCTGACTGGATGTTCCCTCCCGCCCAGTAAGAAGACACTGGTAAATGGCGATAATATAGTTTACTTATTTGGTCCAACATGTTCATCTAGACTGCTAAATAAAAAAAATTATTTTTCAGTTTCTGTTTTTATTGAATCTATTTCATCGTATTTTATTCTTCTCTTTCGTCTATCAATAAATAAGTATTTATCCTCATGTAGTGTCTACTTTGAAGTCTAATGTCAACAATGTAATGGTCATGTCAATGTGAGTATAGCATGCATGTGCCTGTAATGTAGTATATATGTACTTAAAATGTAAATAAATACATAATAACAAGTACAACTATACCTAACCTTTGTAAGTATATTATGACCCACATAGAAAGAGAGACAAGTACTTATCATAGACTTCTACATAGTGATGAACTTATATGTGTTTACTGTCAAGAATACTGCCTGATGCCAATAAGAAATAATCACTCATGAGTAAGTAGTTCACAAGTCCACTTAATAATAAGAATTGTGTATTGACTGTTATTGAATAGGAATACACTCCAACACTATATAGTAATAAGAACACATCACAGGTATGTTATTACTACTTCGTCTATTATTTCCATTACTAATTTATACTATGCACATAGTAATGATGTTTGCTACTAGGAACAGGGGTAATACTATCAATCCTTCAACTGTATATAATGGGAACAAGGTATGTAATAGATAGACTAGTAGAGGGGATTATGTGACTTGTTCTGTAGTGCCAAGTATGATTATCCCCGGGTAGATAGTATATAGTATAGATTATATATATATATATTTGTCATTCCCTATATTCTTATGAAATAATACAAACCAATAAAATGCTATAATCTATTATACCGTACTTCCCATACTGCTCCCTAAATGATGTTTCATTGATATTCAATCTATGTTTGAATGATGTTTATGGATCTTTAATCTATGATCAAATTGATGTTCAAATTGATCTTCAAATTCTATTCTGGTGTGTATTCAAACACAATTCACTCAAAATATTAACTCTTGACAGATTAAATGTTGATTTAAGCAGGGTAAAACTACACACAATATGAATGATTAGATAGAATATTAGTGTGAAAAGAGTTAATAATTGCCACTAAAAAATTAGTCTGTGAAAAGTGAATTATTCATCTGGGAGAGATAAATAATTCCACATGAAATATTAATCTCAAAGAGATAAACTATTAATCTTTGAAAAAAACGGTGTACGAAGATTCATGAATATTTACAGCCAAAATATTAATCTCAAAAGATTAATTATTAATCTGAATGAGGTTAATATTTGTATTGTAGTGCATACCTGAATTATACAATAAGTTAAAATTTGTTCACAGTCATACGAACTATATTTACCTGTTGGACGGGTCAATGTTGATAATGCTAATATGTAGCATTGTCATTGTCCGCTTGCCTTTCTTCTAGTTCACAAATCCATCTACAAAAAGCACCAAGTTGACATCAGTTACACCAGAAATTGTGATCAGCAAATTCATGTGGCGTTTGATGGCAGCACCGTCCAGAATATCTGTCATAGTCGAATCCGTATGAATGACTCTGTCAGTGGGGTACTGCAACTGTCTTCGAACATCGTCATTTCCCAGTCTTACAGTAATTTGTTCACCCACGGACATCATCTTCATCGTTTTGACAGGCTTTGTGTTGCTACTATTGTTAATGTATCTTGATTCACCACAGTGAACACAATCGGTTTCTTTACCACTGAACATCTTACAGCCATTTTTACAGATGTGGTGGGTGTTAGAAACCAGATTGGTTCTATCCTTCAACATTCTGACAACCACATCATGGTGTAATACCTTTTCATATGGGCCTAGTTATCAGTACAGGTTAGTAAAAAATTTATATGAGTAAAGGATATATTAAACCTACCAATCGTATCACGCATTTCTATCAGTGTATTTATAAGACGGACTACAGCTCTTTGCAATTCATGAGAAGCATTGTGATCACTCATGACGTTGTATAATTCTGCACTGAACAACTCAGACTTACTGAATGTATCAGAATTTACTGCGCTCAATTCAAATACTTCAGCTTCTTCAGCATGGAACTCAGGACAAGCAGTAGGGGCAATAAGAGGATCTAAAGTAGGTGGATATATGGTATGCCTTTAGTAAATGTGACACGGAATAATTATCTATAGTTATACCTTGATTGATAGGTACATCCTCAGAAGATTCAACCTGTTCATGGCAGAAAATAGATAATCTCATATGATCATATAACTGTCTTCTTTTGCTAAAAGACTTGGTGCAAAATTTACACTTGTGGTCATCGGCATGTTTTCTCTTGAGCGGTGAAGAATTGTAACTATTGGTATTGGAGGAAGAGTTCATTATATATAGGAAGTATGTGTAATCAGTTATTAGTATCAAGAAAGATCATGTTCATCATGTCGATTTTCCACTTCTATTTATATTGCTTTAAGGTTAAAATCAAACTGTATATCGACTAGATATTGATGTGGCGATACATCTTCTTGGAAAAACAGGTATCATCATTTGGTGATGTTTCATCAGCACAGGAATATCTGGTAATGACTATACCATCAACAAATCATAGACGATGGGTAAATCAACCGATTATCGCTAAGTGTCTATTGGCTTAGACAGATCACGTCTGGTAAAGTTATACAACTCAATTTGGTAGGTGATTTATATAGTTCTGAGAGTAAATATGATATTATTGAGTAGATATATACAATCAATATACTTTATACAAATAAAAGATACGGGTTATGTTTATATATGTACGATCATGTATTTGAATGTTGATACTGGCATATTTTATAACAATGACATAGCAACAGTCTATGAAATAAACTCTACAAATGGTGGAGTTAAATAGTTCAGCCAAGATCATTTAAGCTCCTTGTTTTTGAGGGTAAATGTCCCTGATAGAAATAGTTCATTGCATATATTAGAGCAAATTTTTATTCCAATCGAGTGAGACTATATGTTCCAACATTGAAAGACCTATTTAAAGATTCGAATATACCTGCCTTATTAGTCATACCATGATACCAGGTTACACGACATTCTACAGAATTTGGATTTCCTGGTAATACTGGTAAATGTTCAATGACAGTGGGGTATATAATCATCAGCTACTTTTCTCAAATATTATTATTCCTCTCTCTTATTAATTAAACATGAACAACAACAGTAATCCCACCCCCAATGACATTATGCGAGCTGTCTTACAGTTGACAGAAGAGGTTAGGACCAGTAATGGTCGTTATAGTTTACCTGCTGGTACCAATGTACTTGAACAAATTGGTGGTAATATGTTGCGTAACATGTTGAATAGTTTGTGTAATAACACGATTTCATTTATTTAAAATAGTAATTGAAAAACCCATCACCTTCGAAGACAGGGTTACTTCATTAATCCATCATCGTGAGAGGGCAGGGCCAAGATGGGTGATTCGTGTGCCTCTGCAGCTGAAGCTCACGTTTAAGCCAAAGAGCAAGACAAACAAGACACCACCACTGAACCAGTGTATCATTGCGGGGTTGAATGAGATTAACCAGTTTCGTGGTAAGAGTACCCTTACCAAGAAAGAAGGGAAGAGAATCGTTGGTGTTTTGAGTGTTCTTGCTGGGGACATCAGAAGTCTGATTAGAACAGACAATGTTGTTCGAGGGCTGAAGTGGAAGGAGGTCAGTTGTAGGTACAAGATGTACTACGCTTTGAAGTTGGAGGAGTCTGCTGTTGCTGAAGGGATCAGAATTGATCTCTTCAAGAAGCAATGGGCTGCACGCAACCTGGTCTCTCTCGCTGTGGTTAGAGGTCTACAGACAATTGAGAGGAATGCCGGGGCCGATGATGATTTGGAGATGGTGGGTTACAATACATAATGATCCTGATACTTGGTAATAATAATTGTTATTTCCCTATTGGGAAGCTGACTGGATGTTCCCTCCCGCCCAGTAAGAAGACACTGGTAAATGGCGATAATATAGCTTACTTATTTGGTCCAACATGTTCATCTAGACTGCTAAATAAAAAAAATTATATTTTAGTTTCTGTTTTTATTGAATGTATTTCATCGTACTTTATTCTCTCTCTTTCATCTATCAATAAATAAGTATTTATCCTCATGCAGTGTCAACAATGTGAGTATAGCATTTATATGCCTCTAATGTAGTATATATGTACTTAACATGTAAATAAATACATAATAACAAGTACAACTATACCTAACCTTTGTAAGTATATTATGACCAACATAGAAAGAGAGACAAGTACTTATCATAGACTTCTACATAGTGATGAACTTATATGTGTTTCCTGTCAAGAATACTGTCTGATGCCAATAAGTAATAATCACTCATGAATAAGCAGTTCACAAGTCCACTTATTATTAATTATGTATTAACTATAATTGAATAGGAATATAATCCAACACTATATAGTAATAATAACTCATCACAGGTATGTTATTACTTCTTCGTTTATTGTTTCTATCTGTTATAAAAGACACATATGAGAATCAACCAAAGTAGGAGTTGGAATAGGTAAACCCTCGAGTGAACCTTCTGTATTGTAATACATTATACCTCACATGTAGATCAGATACTCAAATACTACTAATCATACTCATACACAATATGGATAATGTCTTTATTGATTTATAAATTATATTACCATTGAGCATGTTCAATACATATACCTGCTCCATCTTCATTCATTCCCAGAAACCAATAATCATTTACCTAATTAATATTATCCAGAATTAAACTTCGTTGATCTGGGATTCCAATAAGCGGGTAACGTTCTCTTAAATCTGTCATTTGAAATAGATCATTCAACCAGGACCCGTGGACCATGATGAATAAAAGTATACTCGGGATAATCCAGGTTGCTATGAAACATTACCAAGGATTAACTCTGTATCCAACATGAAGAAGTATTCCCAGAATTATCATAATCATTTACCCTGTTACCTCTACCCGTATAGCTTGTAGAAAACATATAAATAGTCGTGTTGTTTTGTCATGATAAACAGGATCTTTCAAATAACTAAATAAACCGTTACAAAGTTTTTAAGTTATTTTTCTTCGTCTTATACATTTTTACTCGTAATTACTTCATTTTTTAACTTAAATTACTGAAATAATGGTACTCAACAACACGCATTCTACATCTGGGTCTGTGGCTGATTCTAATGCTGGTAGCGCTATGGAAACCGAGAACTACCTGGACGAGTTACTGGATGATGTCTCCTGTTTGTCTGGGGGTCCTACGGATGAATACATGTTCGAGGAAACCATTGAAGGCTTGAAACTGGATATGAAGATCTGCTTGAAGAAGTTTACAGAAGCTAGGCTACTCGGAGATGACGTCAATAGTGATAAGGCTCTTCAAGAAATGGAGAAAATCAAGACTCATATGACCACGGTCAAGGCCGCCTTTTCTGCTCTCTCTGGTTGTGACGCCAACGGGGCATCGGGCTTAACGCTGAATAGAAGAGATCTGCCAAAGTTTCAACTTCTATCTTCTACTCATAGGCCATTCCCAAATGAAGAAGCCTTTGAATCGGATGAACATTTTTTGGTAGAATTTGAAAATGTCATTGATTCATCTTCTCTGCGTATCGAAAAGGTGTGGAAGAAGTTCCTTCCATTGTGCATCCCAAAAGGCAATGACTCCTGGGTTCAAGGGGATTTAAAAGGCTGTCGCTCTTGGTCTGAGGCTCGTGCTGCTTTTAAGAAGCAATTTGGCTCGGTATTGGTGACTAGGCGCTATACTGATTTGGTGTTTACCATGACCATGCGGAGCAATGAGTCCATAGGTGACTATTCAAGACGTTTTTTGCAAGCGGTTCATAACGCATCTCTCCCTCGTTTGGATGAGAGGATATCAGACAGATTTTTGGCCTCATTGACTAAACCCGTTCAAACAATTATCCGACTAGCCATGACTCAGTTGGGAGGAATAGGTGGTCAAGGTGCTTGGTCTGTGTGTTGTATAATACCTAGTAGTGTCCACCACTCTAGACACTATCCAACTATGTCTTATTGGTTCTATCTTCCTAATCGACAATGACCTATCAACTGGATCCCTTCACATGATCTCATTAGGTTAATTCATTATGTTCTTAATATTATTGTACATCCGCTTAACATTGACGTTCCTTGAACTATTCAGTACCGAATATCAGGAATACCCAATAGAGGATCCACGATCTATTTAAGAGCAGTTCTGATCTTTCTTAATAATGTCATATCCGGATAATCCTCTCTAGTTATCGTTTATCCCTATAAACGTTTACTCATAACTACATCTAATAGGTTCACTACATTGAACGAGTCATATAACATGGATCATAGTTTAACACTCATCGATAGTTTAGCCGTATCTCTTTTCTTATAAATAGTCTTGTTGTTTTCTTAATTAATAAACAATCATCTTACTCTTGGTCTGATTACTTTTATCGTTCCTTACTATTTTATTACGTTTGTATACTCGTATACAACACTGTGGACATGATAGCACAAGTTGGCAGAGAAGTTCTGGGTGATGACTCGGAATCTTACATCGAAGCAACCACAATGATTCCTGGTGCTAGGGGTAGCAACATTGAGATGGCCACAAAGAGAGAAAACAGAAGACTAGGGGGATCAAGTAGATTTGCTCCTAGCGATGGTAAAAGCTTCAACCGGACCTCATTCGGAAAAGGCAAGGGAAAGGTGATGAAGACTCTGTTCTGCACCCAACATGGCAAGAATAATACCCATGAGACAAAGGATTGCTTCGAGAATCCATTCACTTCTAATTAAATTAATAAAATAAATACAATAAATAAAAACTTTTTATTTTTAAACTAACATTTAAAACTTATACATCATTTAATTTTAATTTTTGATTTAATAATATAGCGAGCTTCTTATGTCGTAACTTCCTTTGAAAGGTAAGCATAAGGTTGGTTTTTTTAAAACATATGAATTATAAAATTTAAATATTAGTAAAACAATTCTCTTCACTGTGAAGAGTAGAACTGAGAACAGATCTGATGGAAAGAAGTCAAGAGAATGTTACACTTGTGGTGCAGCAAACTGGTTTCCTGGACACAAATGTGAACAAGGAGAATCGAGTAGTGCCGTATTGGCAGTTTCAACCGGAGAAGTCCGGAATGAAGAAGACCTGGCTGAAGAGGCATGCAGAGCAGTAGATCAAGAAATGGAAGATGCCAGCTTTGACTGTAAGTATAATAGCAACAATATTAATAATAACAATGACATTAACGTTTACACTTCTATAATCATAGAGGGAACAAAGCTGGTAGGGCATGTCGACAGTGGAAGCAAAAGAAGCTTCATTAACAATTGTTTGTTGAAGGAATTAAATATTAATAAAATATATAAAGTTAATGGTCATTTAAATTATTTGTCTAAAAGGAGTTCCGAAGAAAGAATCGGGATGACTTACCCATTAGTCGTTAAGTATGCAAATGGTATTTGCTTTAAACATTCATTTGAGGTGATGAATTTCAACAAGGCCTTTAAATTTGACGTCTTGATCGGTAAAGATATGTTCAAACAATTGAACATCGGCTTAGTAGGAGTTGCATTTCGTATTGATAATGAACATACTCACTCTGATGCTGCTTTAAGTGAAGAGATTATTTATAAGAGTCTGAACATTGAAAATCCAGATAAAGTAAAACCGGATAAGTCCCCTGCGGGAAACCCCATGCAAAGAACTGAATTCCAGAATATAATAAAAGAAGCGCTGGATAAGAACCAAATGATATCAGATAAAACACATTGTCCTTTACCTGAATCTATAGTGAGACTTCCAACGAAAGAAGGAGCGACAGCTTATAGGCGTCAGTATCCTATTGCCCATAAGCTAAGACCATTTCTGGATAATCAGATAAAAGAATGGCTAGAAACCGGCACTGTCATCAAGTCTCGAGTAAACACATCATTTAATAGTCCACTACTCCTTGTACCTAAAAGAAACAAAGATGGAGAGATACTAAGTCATCGAGTATGTCTTGATGTCAGACAATTAAATAACATACTGCCTCCAGCATTCAACTTCCCCATTCCATTAGTGAGAGATATATTTGATAAACTGGCTGGTAAAAAAGTGTTCACGACATTAGATTTGTCTAATGCGTACAACAGGTTCAAAGTAGCAGATGAAGATGTACATAAACTGACCTTTACGCACAATGGACAAGCTTATTCATTTGTAAAAGCATGCTTCGGGTTGAACTTACTAACCTCTCAATACCAGAAGACACTAGCAACACTATTTGATGGTCTGGATTGCGTTCAGAACTTTGTCGATGATTGTATAATCGCAAGTGAAAGTATGGAGAAACATGCTCAGGATGTTAGGATGGTGATAGAGAGACTAAACTCTGCAAAATTGATACTTAATCCATCCAAATGCTCTTGGGCTCAGACATCAGTACGCATGTTAGGGATGGTAGTTGATGCGGTGGGAATCCGAGTGGATGAAGCCAAACTCACCAATGTAGCCAATTGGCCGCTTCCGAATAAAAGTAATAAACAGATCCAACAATTCATGGGTTTGATTAACTACCTCAGGGAATTTATTCCTATGATTTCGAGAGTGGCAGAACCATTAACTAGTTTGGTAAATGCTGCGAATGTTCAAGAAGTATGGACTAGCAAGCAAACAGAGAGCTTCAATGCTGAGGACGTAAGGTAGTATAAATGTTATAAGTAAGTAAGTGGGACTGAAGAAGTAATGAGACTCTTAGTACTCTTTTATTATGTGCAAAATGCGAGAGAGAGCTCATTATTAAAAGAAGACCCTTTTTATATGGGCTCGAATGATCGGTTGTGTAATTATTTCGTATAACATTAATATTAAATTAGTCCTCTAAAGAGCGTTATTACATACGAATCTTATATAATCAGGAGCAAATACGACAGTTTCCCGGACCTTACACATTAATAGTGTCACCTTTTTGTCTTGTAGGTGTTATAAGTCTAAGTAGTTACTATGTTTTTTAAGAAGGGTAAAAGAATCACTATGTGTTGTATAATACCTAGTAGTGTCCACCACTCTAGACACTATCCAACTATGTCTTATTGGTTCTATCTTCCTAATCGACAATGACCTATCAATTGGATCCTTCATATGATCTCATTAGGTTAATTCATTATGTTCTTAATATTATTGTACATCCGCTTAATATTGACATTCCTTGAACTATTCAGTACCGAATATCAGGAATACACTATGAAAGATTTGGACGACTAATAACGGACAGAACGACTGATTTAGGCGGAATAGTCCGACTTTTCAGGACGTATACGAATCTAACGATTTAACGGACGGGATGTTATCAGTCGTAATACTTCGGACCGGCCATTTTTAATCACGTGACATTAACTCGGACGAAAGATTCATATATACAGCCTCTATTGGATACATGCTCATCATATACACAGTTACTATTGCACAGATACATATCATAAATCGTCATATAGACGTTGTTATTTTGGTTATTATTGTATGTAATGCATATCAAATGTATTTTATTATGAATAGAATAAACTATTGCACTGAAGAAAGCTATTGTAATGAATATAAAACTGGTTATTTCACCTATGGAATCCCCATAGAGTATAAGAAGCATTGTGACCATTGTATGTTGAGAGAGATAGAGATAGATGGGGAGAAAAAGCATTGTATGTTTTATCAGATAGAGATGGCAGGCAGTGTACATTGTGACAGAGAGGAATAAAGGTATTCATAATTGATTATACTATATGATAAAGAAGTTGTATTAGTAAACAGCATATATAGACAACACGGCATCTACTTACATCTAATCTTTTTAGTTATAGCTACCCACCTAATAGAGAAAACACATTTAGCATGCTGTATACCAGACAACATATAAAATTCATACCACAAACAAGAAAGCATCATATACAGTAGTTACTGGGTTACATAGCATAGAACTAAAGATAGAAATAGTATGAGTAATTGTATCGTCTGTATTTTATTTCATGTACTTACATATGTTATTCATACTGAAAATAGGACACCTATCAGCAAAGGGAAGTTAATTTCATGTATTTTTATGACATGGAGTAAGTTACATACCATACATGAGATATCCAGTTGATGATAAAGGTAGAGGAATGTTGCTGGCCTGTTAATGGATGCACTATCAATAGATAAGAGTGTAAGTATTGAGTTCATTATATGTTGTATCTGTTACTTACAACTTCTTGATTACAAGTAAGATATCTAATAAGAGAAAGTCAGTCTACTACACAACATGGTCATCATACAATCATAAGTACCAGAGTAACACCTATTCATACATCATAGAGACAACACAAGGTATTTATCGTGGAGAGTATCGATACCAGATAATAGAACTAGGAGTATGATAATAAAGGATTATTCTTGGGTATATTACGTATACACTTTGACCGAGAACACCATAAAACAAGCAACATAGGGAGCAGAATACAGACAACCCTTAAACCAAAACTGAGTAACAGATATACCAGAATATAAGCATTATAAATAGTCAAAAAGAGCATTCCAGATAGATTACCAATGAAGAGAATACACTAGTAGAAGAATAGAGGATACATCATAAAGAGAGATAAGGAAAGGCAAAATATAAATATTCAGAGAGACACCAGAAGGAATGAGAGTAACAGTCAGAAAGAGTATATGTTGTATATATAAGATATACAAACTAAAAAAATCCAAATAAGTAATGTAAATAAAAACAGTGGTAATTAATCAGACTGGAAAAAAGGATTGTTCTTCTTTATTATTCAAATGTTTTGACTTCTATATATATGAAAAGTGTTCTTTATCTGATTTCATTAATGGTTACACTAATTCATTATCTGTCAAGATGAATGAGTTAGGTCGTCAATCTAATTTTAGTAAGTGGTCAATAAAATGAGCCTATAGATTGGAACATTGTTGCTATGTTATTAGATGTTCTATTGGTAGTTATAGTAACATAATTGTCATAACAATCAATGGTACTATGTTGTCGTCGATTGATAGATTATATCATTCAGAGTTAATTATAGCAGATGTTGTATTTGCATGATCCATATGTTTATTCAAAGTGGATCTGATACAACAGTATATACTGATCTTGGTAGATATAAGTAGAGCACCTTGTTTGACTACATAGAAGAGCCTCTATTTATACTATGTGTTGTAACATTTTATCGTAGTATTGATTGAGAGGATTTGTTACCTATATTTCTGTCATGTCAAAGATGAAGGTCATTACCTTCATTCCATCTACTACATAGGCACCTTAATTAAAGTCTTTATTACGTTCAAGAATAGTCATTATTAGATATACGAAGAAAGAGAAGACGGAAAGAAAAGAATAAAAAAGAACTTTGCAAGGGTGGTATTATTATACTCCGTCCCAAAAGCATCTATTTGTATATTGTAGAATATCGTATTACCCACTTGAAGGCAATCAATCAAGATAAAGATAGCATATAACTGTGCTGAAATAGTATTACCAATCACTATATATAATCTTATATATTTAGTCAGCCATCAACAGCTTCCTCGCTATAGAAATACATCCGTGATACAGCAATTTCATTAAACATGACTATCCAGATTATATACAGATAAAAAATTGAAATAAACACCTCAGTAAGTTATTGGAACTTCACAGATTGTTGAATACCATCACTTGGACTCTATCAATCCCAATCAGTTATATATATGATCAGCTCTAAAAGAACAACCCCTTCTGTCTCAGATGAATGATGTACACAGTCCACAACCAAAGTGTCTATCCAATACAAACTCTAGTATGCTCAACGAAGATTCAGAAGATAGCTATCAAGTCGACAAGTAACAGCATGTATACTGATAAGGTGTACCGCGAGTGCCCATTATGATATTGTATGTTCAGGTCAATTATTGGTGTTGCTCAATGGTAATCCATTTCGATCATCGTGTATCAGAGTGTGAAGTCAATATTAGATCTATTATCATTAATCAGTATTTGAAAGATAGACGGGCATAAACAGGTTTTTATCATCCATACCATTAAGTTGTACTGCTATTCAAGGGTGAGAAATTGCATGCCCAGTCTACGTTTTTCTGTTACAGGGTGTGAATCCAGATTAATTATAGTATGCCAAATTACATTATATATCTTTCCATGATCCTCAGACAATACTCAAGAGAGATAGATGAATAACAGGCTATTTTGTATGTGTATACGAAGAGTATATATAACACTGGCTCAAATATTGTAAGGCAACAGTAATTTCATATGGTATCCATACCTCTATAGATAACCAATCTTTATCCACATTCTATGCGCATTGATCTTATTTACATCAGTACTATCACTTATCTGCCTTAATAGCCATTACTTACAAGTAAAGTTTAATCGCACCATATTATGTACTGTTATTCCATAGCTGTTTATACTGTTTATCAACAAGTGTCTGATAATGCTCTATATCCCAACCTACGATATACTATGTCAACATATGAGTCAGCAATTAATCGTATTAGATATTCTGTTGTTATTTTAATATACCTCATATAAACAACATACTGTCCTCATTCCACCTGATTCCATCCTGCATCACTGTGTACTTTTTGATCTTTACAGGGTGCACTTGTATTTAGTTGTTCCTACATTAACTGCATTCACACTCTGACTAATTATATCGACGTACTCCATCGTTGTCTATGGTCAGCTCTCCTGATGGGTGAACTGTGATGTTCGACATTCCCAACACTGGCACACTAGAATTATATATGTGTGATTTGGTTTATTTATTGTTTTATCCTCATCTTTTATCTATTTGTTTACCTTGAGTTATTACATATATCCATTTCAACTGTATCTTATCAGTCTAATGAACAACTGCTCTCCATACTCATTCAACACCATCAGACACCACATCACTATGGATATTATCAGCTCATCTGAATATTATTGTTATTGTGTACAGTTCTTACTTTTTGTTTATATTCTCATATTGTTGTCATATTCTGTGTGTGATATACCCTACGTCGAAGTACAGTATATCTGATGACTGTGCATTCCATGTATACATCCCCATCACAGGCACTAGGTCTATTCGTTACTAGTATATGTTATTGTCCTTCGATTCTTATTGTTGTTTAAATGGTCCCTACTGAAGTGAAAGTGAAAAAGAGGGGATATTCGGAAATTGAAAAAATAAATAATCTGTCCGGGCAAGTTAGTGATATAAATGGACATAATAAATTGATGGAGCATTAGAACAGCTCACAATTTGGCATTTTCTATTTCGAAATTGAAATACAAATTGTAAAAGAGCTATAAAATACATTATACATCCATTTTTTATACTTTAAACAGTACTATGACATATAAAAGAACCTCATGAACAACATATCTCATTTTCAGCATTCGAATCAAAACTTCGTTTATTGACATTAACTTTGTCATTTCAACTGCTGAAAAACAATACAATTCAATTGGCTGGCTACCTTTGAAAAGCCCTAAGACGACTGAACCAGTCAGCCTGGCTGTTATTTGGCGTCCAAATCTTTTATAGTGTACCCAATAGAGGATCCACGATCTATTTAAGAGCAGTTCTGATCTATCTTAATAATGTTATATCCGGATAATCCTCTCTAGTTAACGTTTATCCCTATAGACGTTTACTCATAACTACATCTAATAGGTTCACTACATTGAACGAGTCATATAACATGGATCATAGTTTAACATTTGAGAATTAATGTGCAGTTAATTCGAATGTGTCAAAAAGTCGGGACTAAGCAAGTATATCAAAATTGACTATATTTGAGATATTAAGGGTTATATGGAATGAAATGTAAAGATAGACTAAAAGTTAATGAGACTCTTGCTATACTCTTTTATTAACTTGCAAGTAAGAGAGGAGCTCATAGTAAAAAAATAGACCCTGTATTTATAGTATAATGAATTAGCGCTTGTCAAAGTAATCTTATGTGCGACATTGCTAATATATCATATACTAATCTAAAGTACGTTATCACATACGATCATTTATAAGAGTAAATACGACAATATTGTTTATTCCCTATAAAAAAGACCAAGATCCCTTGTTCTTTAGTGAGATCTTGACTATATACATTCATAAGCCACTAATATAAAGAAACTTTGCATACGGAGATTCAATCATATAAATTGTAGTAATGGCTGAATCGTATTAGTACTTCAACATTCAACGATAGTTTAGCCGTATCTCTTTTCTTATAAATAGTCTTGTTGTTTTCTTAATTAATAAACAATCATCTTACTCTTGGTCTGATTGAAGTACTAATAGGATATCATCTGGTTACTTGTCAATCTCAATATTGAATCTCAGTATATCAATGTTGATATAGTGGCTTAGTAGTGTATATAGTCAGAATATGACTGAAGAACAAGGGATCTTGGTCTTTTTTATAAGGAATAAAGATTATAATCAATTTTGATATACTCTCGCTGCCTACTTTTTGACATCCATTGAATTTAACTGCACATAAATTCACACTGATTACTTTTATCGTTCCTTACTATTTTATTACGTTTGTATACTCGTATACAACACTCCTGTTGAGGATATATCTAAAAGAGTGCTAGAATTGAAACTTCAGGAACTGAGATTGAATATTATTATCCAAGGCCCAGATCGCACTTGAGTAGAATCACATGGCACTTGGAATAGAATCTAGAATAGAGTAACATAGAATAGTATAATAACAGGTTCAGGTAAAAAGCATATGTGATTGTTTATAATGACTGCAGTGGGTTGAATTGTGGAGAACGCATGAAAAGTGTCCTAATCTGGAACATATGGAATCAATGTGGAGATCATGTGAAGGTTGATCCAGTGACGACCAGAACACTGCAGGCAGAGCTGTCAAGAGAGGCAGTAAAATTAATATAAATACCCATCTAATGACAGAAGGATTTTATCTTCATCTTATTTCTTGTTATAAAACATACTCAATAAACTATACACAGTTTTAACAGTATCTAACTTTCTATTCTACCTTATATTCCAAACAACTCCTGATGGGTTGCAATACATGTTTAAAGGTGCTCCATTTGGAATATCAAGCATTAGTCAGCTATTCCAAAAGGTAATGTCTACATTATTCAAAGATCTGTTCTACGTTGATTACTTTGTAGATGATGTATGCATACACAGCTTAACTATGAAAGCTCATTTTTTCCATGCTAAAAATGTGATTGAAATACTTACTAAAGCCAATCTCAGGCTTAATTTTGATAAATGTTTTTCGCTAGATCAGCTGTTTATCTACTTGGTTATTCTATATCTGCAGAAGGCAAAAGAGTCGATTGCAGAAAATTAACCAATATCATGGAATGGCCTCAACCAGAAACTTCTAAACAAATAATGAGTTTCTTGGGCGTGGTGAACTTCATTCGTGATCATGTTCCAAATGCTGCCCTATTAATGGGACCGTTAGACAATCTAAGAAAACATGATGATCTTAAAATTGGACCATTTGTTTGGACTGATGTACATCAAGTGCACTTTGACTCTATTAAGAAAGTCTTAGCATCGGATGTATGTTTAAGTCACCCTAATCTGTCTCACCCTTTCAGCATAGCTACTGATGCATCTAATTATAGCATAGGCTGTTGTTTATATCAAGAGTTTACTGTTACAGACAGAGTTAGTGGTGAAACCTCTAAGGTTATTAAATACATTGGTTTTATGGCTAGGGCTTTATCTAAGTCTGAAAAGCTATATAGTGTAACTATGAGAGAACTCTTAGGAGTTATATATGCTCTCAAACAATTCCATAAGTTTTTATGGGGTACTCAGTTTACACTGTATACGGATCACAAAGCACTATGTTATATACATAGTCAAAAAAATGCAAATACTATGCTCATTAAATGGCTTGATACACGCCTTGATTACAATTTTACGGTTGTACATATTAAAGGATTAGACAATGTTATCAGTGATCGTTTTTCCAGGTGTTTTCCTCCTCGGAATAATGAAAAAGAGGAAATCAAAACGAAAAAGAAACGGAGAACTATCTCATTATCTATCGCTGGTGATAATAGGGCACATTCTGATGATATTAACCTCATCAAGAAAACGAAGTCTACTCCTATTACTCAAGATAATGTTATCCATGAAGCTTTTCATGATAACACCTACAACAATGCCAAGTTATTCTATGTACAAAGTGCTCAAACACTTCATAATGACTATATTATTCCTACGGAGAGTGAGCGAAAGGCATTGTTGGATGATTCACATCATTAAATAGGTCATTATGGCGCAGAACAGATAGTGAAAAACTTTATCAAGAAGAAATTCACTGGCCCAATCTAATTAACTCTGCTGTCGACCATGTTAAAAAATGTCCTCCATGTCAAAGACATAATATTACTAAAAGAGGATACCATGCATCTCGACCTATCTATAGCTACTATGTAGGAGATCATTATGCTATTGATCTTGGTGGTCCTATTACCCCAGAACCTACTGCTAAAGGTAATAAATACTTCATGGTTGTAGTTGATGTATGTACTAGGTTTACTCTACTTAGATCACTACCTAATAAAGAAGCAGAAACCATTAGAGATGCTTTAATTGAATTATTCAGTATTGTTGGCTACCCCACACGTTTACAGTCTGACAATGGTACTGAATTCAAGAATACATTGATGACAGAACTTGCCGATGCTATGGGTACTAATCATAGATTTATAACTCCCTTGCATGCGTCAGCTAATGGACTCAGTAAACGAAAAGTGCAAGAAGTAAAAAAAACTTCTTTCCAAAGCCACTAATGGCACTGCACATGAATGGGATGCTTGCTTACCTAATGTACAGTTAGCAATAAATAACAGATATCTAAAAGGTTAAATACTACACCTTTCTCGGTGATGTTTGCTAGAAAAATGAACGATATTCATGGCTTCAAATCCGATAAAGATAGAATTGAAGGCACTAGTGATAAAAAATCTCTAAGAATGTCACATGAGGAACTCATGAAACGCATTGACTACATGCATGACATTGTATTTTCTGCCATCAATAATAGAACCGATGAACGAATAGAACTTGAAAAAGCAAGGTTTAACAGTAGACATAAAATTGTCGAGTATACTCCAGGTAACCACGCCATGGTCCGTATTCCTAATAAGGAAGGTCAATTAAATGATGTGTTTGAAGGTCCTTATACTGTTATTCGTAAGAATCAAGGTAACGGCTATGTTCTTCGTGATCAAACCGGTGAAATAATGCCACCTAATTACACATTAGTAGAACTCAAATCTGTACTAGCAGATGATATTATTGGGTTAGATGATAAAGGCAATGAAATAGCTAACTTTGAAATTGAAGCTATTATCAATCATCAAGGATCCCTGAAATATAATGAGATTTAATAAAGAGTATAAATGTATGAAATAGATAATAGAGACAGCAAGGAATACTTTTTGAGACTAGTATTTATTGTGAGAATAAAGGTAATAATAAAAGTATCTTCTATCAGGAAAAGACGCCGTTTAATCTCTTGAGATGATTGTTGTATTTATATGTTTCCTTGTCTTGTTTGAATAAGCGACAAGGACATGACAGATGATTCCACATGTTCTTTAAGATGGCTTATGGATGAGTAACTGTGAAATGAACCTATAGATGATGGAGGATAAGAATGATTAGGATAGGCGAGTACAGGATGTGTGGGAGAATTTAGATCATTGGTCATGGTTATTGATTCACTATAATTAAGAATGAATCCCGTAACTGATATGGAAGTATAGGAGTTATCAACTCACTTGGTTGAGGTAAATATAAAGCCAGTATGGAGATGTATAAGAATTATGGATTATCACTTATTGTTTGTGATCAGTAGATATGCTGTCACACTTAATATTCTTATTTATCATTATACGCCGGAGTACATACTATTTGTATATGCTTAACTGCCTGACTAGTTCCTATTCTACAACAATCCCTAATGAAACGTGAATATCTAATTCGATGGAAACATTACAGTAGTGAATGGGATTTATGGGTTCCTGCTAATAGCATTAATGCTACTAACACTACGGATGAACTGCCGGTGGTTAAAGTACCCATTCCTTTAAGAATAGGTGTTTTGATCTCTTTTTATTAGCAGGGGAAATTGCAAATGTTGGTGGTTATGATATTCATGTTTATCCAGGAAGGGGTTAACTACTATTTTACACTGGTGTTATAAAACCCTTCTTCAGCAGTTAATGCAATGATTTTAAGGGGGTTATTTTAGATTCAGTTTCTATTTTAGGTATATGTTTGAGCTGATAAATCGAAAAATGGGGTTTTTATATTTATAAAAAGGAGTATTGAATCATTATTTTACTATAGAAAACCCCTTTTATAGCTTTTTTATGAAATACATTAGGCAATAGAATGACATAATAGTTATGATATAATGGGGGTTTTATTTATTAATAGATTTAAATAGACTAGAAACTACTATTCAGATACAGGGTATATGAATGGGATAATAAACATGGGTACATTGTGGCATATTGCATATATAGACTTTCTGGAAATACTTCTATTTTTTAGTTGGGGACAGATAGATAGAGAGTAGATACAGTAAAGAGTGTTTGTTAGAATGAGTAGATATAAGAATGGTTATAATCATTACCTTTGCACAGTTATCAGGGCATCCGTCTGTACTCCAGGAAGTAATCAATCTATACCATTTAACAACATTACCTAGATAGGAGATGGTATTAGTTAACTGCTTATAATCATTGTAATGCAGTTATAGCTACCTTTATTCTTATAGTAACAGTTCACTCACATCAGTGACTATAATAGATAAAGTAATGATCAGTCTCTATTCATTCTCATTATTGTAATATACTAACTTATATCCACTTGAAAACAAACAGATTGGTCTCTAATAACATAAGATATGGTCAAAATTTGGTACTGATGATATCCTTCGAGGTACTTTACCTCACAATACATATTACACTCCCAGTTCACAGTTATCACACCGAAGGCAAACATATATTTAATTTACTTACAAGTTCAAATAGTATAATGACAAAATAAAAAGAGAAAAAGAGGGAAAGAAATGGAAGAGAGATTATTTTTATTTTATAGAGCTAAGAAAAAGAATTCAATAACCACTGCCAATACCATTAGGTCTTCTACTTTGGATATATAGTCAGTGTCAATCACAGGAACAATAATAAAATGAAGGATAATTACCTACTGCCCATTAGCTTCCTCAAGTCTCTATTAATATCAACAATAAATATAGATAGAATTAGTACAATATACATCGGGTCCACATGTGTTTATAAATTACCAGCAGTCTTCTCCTCTCCACCTGTCTTTCACTCTTCATTGCCTCTTGGATAAGAAGTTTGGCACCCCATTGTCTCTTACAACGAAAGATGGGGTATCCAAAAGCTGTGATTGTTCTTTCTAGCTTTATAGCATAGAACAGCTGTTGCTGTAAAGGTATCTCACTCCAGAAGGTGAAGTGAACACCGTCTATCTTCATAACGATGCGACATTCCCGGGCTAATCTACGAAGATGTAGTCTTATGTGCTTCTTTATGAGAGTGGTGATCTCTCGCCCAGGGTTTACCAGTCTGTACATCAATGAGATCAAAGCATTTAAGCGTACTCCTGCACCGGGAATATTGACAGCTTCGAGATCATGCCTTATCAATGCTTCTGCAGGAGTTGATACAATGTCCCTGGCACCTTGAACATCAGGGAAGGCAGTGGTAATAATGACATTTCTCTCGTAAGTTATCATGTCAATACCTAATTAACCAAAGTTAATATCTGTATTTACAATAGAAAATTAAAAATTAATATTACCTTCAAAGCCCTCAGGTATCATCTCCTGCATATTGGGATTGACTACTACACCTAGTCTCTCATTCACCATTGTTACTTGGTCGGTCAAGTTTGACACTTGTCTTATCAATTCTTGAATGACAGGGTTATTGTTATCATTGTTGGGGCTGTTGAAATTATTATTGCTATTGCCGTTGTTATTTCTATTGTTATAATTGTTCATATGGGAAAGGATTAATGGAGTAAAGTAAAAGACGGTTATTTTGGGTGCTATGTACCTGAATATATATCATATTCTAGTTCTTTACCTGACGTCAATACCATAGTATGTCATACCGGCTATTTGAATTATTGCATTGTGTACCCAAGTGAATAACATTGACGGGTGACAAAGGGGATTGATCATTGTCCATGACGATGTTCATCATAAGTATCACGGATATAGACTGGAATCATAAGTATTCAGAACACTTCATTACATCATTTGAGATATGGACATGGAATTCATCAGAAGGAGAATAGAACGACTTTATTTCTTGGTGATTTCAAAGGGTATAAATACAGGTCACTGTCACCTTTACTAAACAATCAATATATACACTTACTATAAGCTCTATTTAAACAAACCCAAATGTCCCCTGATCCTAAAAGAATGAAGATTACCCACGGAGATGCTTCCAAGAAAAACTTTTGTGCTATTTGCAACATTCAATTCTCTTCCTACAGACAAAGCATAAATCATAATCGTCTTCATGTTGAATCTGAAGTCCCTGTTAGTTTGCCCAGTACCGTCTCCAATGCCGTTGTGTTAAATGTATCTCAAGATCAAGTTGAAGGTAATATAGTAGAATATTAGTACACATTCTGTTTTTGGTTTTGTACTTACATTTTATAATCATAGAATCACGAATTGATCCTCATGCTCAAAGAACATTCAAGTCTTCATGTATTTTTGATGAAAGAATCAATGGACATGTATATCAGCAGAACATTATCACTGACAACTCTTTAACTCGCTCTGAATGGTTAAGTGTCCAAGTGTCCGATCTCTCTACTGTATTTGTTTGGTCAAAGGAGTGTCGTCGTCTTGTTGGTAATCTCATCCAAACTACCATGGGTATGCATGAGGAGTTGTCGAAAGGTAGAGTGTGATTTGATTTAAGCGCCATATATCTTCTATTACTAATTATCAACTGATAGAATATAATCCCAGGTTATTGAGTGATGATCGTGTAAAAACTTTGTTGAGAGAGAAGACGATGGTGAAGGCCCACGAGTATGATGTGTGTCCTAACGGTTGTAAGCTGTTTAATATCACCAAAGCTGAAGTCCAGTGCCCCCACTGTCAAGAAAGCAGGTATAAGTCTGAGACAAATATGCTGTCAGTAGTACCTAGCTGTACAATGAAGATGATGTCAGTTGGTGACCAATTGTCAAGGTTAATCTCCAATGATGAAACCAGAAAGCAGATGCAGTACCGCAACAATCGTGAAGAGATGCTGTTGTGGATACTTAAGATAATAGCTCATATAATGATGATGATATAGCACATTGGAAGAGCACAGCTTAAGATTAACCCATTATTCCCATAAGTTCAATTGAATTACTTTATTGAATATTGAATAGTATAGTCTATTGTACATACTATCTATCTGTTGAGCAATGTAGACTTATTTACCTGACATCACATATAAGAATCATTCTCATTGGTCAAAGCATCCACTGCTCTTCCTGCTAGATGAGATTTACTGATGGCTGAGATGGAGATAGATCTTCGAAGAAGACCTACTGTCATTGGATGATTACTTCCCCCACATTGTTGTATTACTAATATAGAAATAGATCTGAGATAAGCTCACAGGAAGATAGAGATGAAGCTGTCAGATACATCACTAGTAGATATTATTGGATAACTTCCCATGTACTCATATCATGAGTCGATTGTTGATCACTTACTTTTACCCGTCCATATTTTAGTATAAATACCCTTACCCATTAGACATTAGAATCGTTATCTTATTTTCTGATAATAAGGGATATACAAAGTTCTAACAGTATACCTTTAGTATTACGTTCTTATTAGTTGTTAAAACAGATGCCTGGACACATGACGGACTACTTTGATAGTGACAACTACAAAGACCTAAAAGCATTGAATATGTTCACCTCTCCTGATGATATTGCTTTGATACTATATGTTGATGGGTTTGTAACTCAAAAGAAGTCGAAGCAGCCATTGACTATCGTTCATGTGCTGGTGTTAAACTATGATCCATCATTGAGGTAAAGTGTTTAGTTATATAGATTAGGTCGATACAAGTCCTTACTGACCTTTTCATTTATAGATACACTGACGAGTATATGTTTCAATTGGCTATCATCCCTGGCAAAATTGTTGATCTCGATTTCTACATGCTTCCAATAGTAGATGAAGTTAAAAGTCTTGATAAGCATGGTCTCGTTGTAAAGAGGTATGATGGTGAGGTGATAACAAGTAAGGTTCACCTGGTTATGGCTACTGGTGATATCCCACAGGTATATATATTCATCTGTAAACAAAAAGAATATAGAAGGCTGAGTTGTACATTCTATAGATTACCAAGTTTATCCATCATCAAAGCCACAGGGCAGTACATGGTTGTAGAATCTGTTCTGTAAAGGGTGAGGGCTCTCTCAGAAACCCTGGTTCAAAATATTATGCTGACAGTGATGCTCCCTTGAGACCCTCATCCGATTTCACTGATGGTAATGCTGTAAGTTATATATTCATATTATCAGATATACTCTTACTTACACTATAAAACAATCGTTTAGGCCACCCAGATATTAGGGCCAAGTATATTTTCTTCATTGCCCACCTTCAATGGTTCATCTTTCTTCGGTCTTGACGAATTGCACTTGCTTGGACAGGGTGTTGGAAGGTTTTTGCTGGATTTGATTGTAGAGGTGAACAAGTTTCCAAAAACGAATAACATCTTATATAATACTCAAGATGGAAATCGCAACATTGACGGCTATACTTTCAAAGTTGATTACCGTAAGTTAACAGCAGCTGGGAGCATGATTGAAACGTCACGAAAGAACATTCCTGTCTCGTTCCAGGGTAGTTGGGATAATCTGATCTCAAGAACTAGTGGTGCCAGGGCAATTGATTTTCTTGATTTCCTGCTTTATGTAGTGCCCACGTTGATAGTTCCTCTGTTTGACGATAAAAATGTGCGATTGGCATTGTTGAAACTGGTGAGGGGTTGTGCAATTGCATTGCAGTGGGAGTTAACTGAAGGACTTATAACGGAGATGGAGAAGTAAGTTTTTATACAGGATATATAATGAAAATATTCTAAATACCTCTATTGTCTAGTTGCTTTGCTCACTGGCACAATTATCTGAGGGAGGAGATAAAAGCGAAGAAGATATCTGTTGCGGTGTTTAGGCCCAATAATCATTACCTGGCACACATTGGAATGATCACCAGAAGAAATGGTTGTATGAGGGTATACAGCGCAAGATCAATGGAAAGAACAATCGGCCGCTACTCCAGATTGATAAAAAGTACTGTGTTCAGTGGAAAAAATGCTGGGAACATTGTTGAACGATTAGCTACTCGTAGCATAGTCAATTTCTCAATGGACATCAACAGTTTACTGGATATGGGAGAGCCCATTCGTACCTCTCTTGATGACTATTTGGAGCTTTCTTCATCCTCTCAATACAATCTCGACCACCAACTCTGGAGCCCCTTCAGCTCTGCCAATCTAGCATCTGATACACACATTGAATCCGTCCCCATAGCCACCATTATCAAAGAGTTGAAGAAATATTACTCTCGTTATTCTTCCTCTTCTCTTCATTCCAACACAATCAACATTTCTGCCCGTGCTCTTTTGAACAGCCATGTATATAGCTCTTGTATGTATAGAAGAATTAGAAGAGAATACCGTCGTGGAAATCACCATGTCCTGTTCTACATATCACATAATTTGTAAGTACCAAGCTCCTGTGTATTTGCGCTTTATATACCTACGTTATATATTCTTTTGTAGATCCTTTTGCTGGTACGTCGGTTCAGTTCAATTCTATTTCCAGCATAACAATTCTTCGGAGGGGGATGATTCTCAATTTCTTTTTCTTGTTGAGGTGATGAAGAAGCATACCTGTGCCAAATATGATCCCACGATGCCTGTTGTCACGATGAATGGACCTGGTCAACCACCAAGATATGCGGTGATCAGTCTCAATGACATCAAATCCCAGGTTGGCCTTGTTCAGAAATCCACAGACTCTTTGGAGCACAATGTAGTAGCTCCATACTACATATTGCGTGATAATATAAAGGCCACAGCTGGAAAACTTGTCAACATATAATTCATAATAAAGCTCTTTTTACATTACTCTGTTGTTATTATATATGCATTATGAAAGATTTGGACGGACGAAAATCGGCCAGACCAGACGGTTGGTAGGTAAAAGTCCGGTCATTTGGACGACAAACAACGTATGTAATTTATCTGCCAGGCAGATCTCATCCTACTTTCTTCGGTGAGAGATAAGTCTTTCTATTGGTGGGGTCTCGTGACTTTCGACCGGACAGAAGATTCATGTATTGCTTTACCATTGGATACATACATCTCATAGATACAGTTACTATTGGATGGATCCATTAGATATATTATAGGATAGACGATATTATTATGGTTATAATTGAATGCAATGCATATCAAATGTATTTTATTATGAATAGAATAAAGAATTAAATCGAACTAAGCTATGAGTATTGATCAGAGGGCTGGTTATTCTATTTATTGAAATACCATAAATTATAAGAAGCATTGTAAACATTGTACGTTGAGAAAGATCTAGAGATTAAGCATTGTATGTTGGATCGGATAGAGATGGAAAGCAGTGTACATTGTGACAGAGAGAAATAATGGTATTCATTAAGCTGTGTTAATTATACTATATGATAAAGAAGTTGCATTAGTAAACTGCATATATAGACAACACGGTAACTACTTACATCTACTCCTTTTTAGTCATAGCTATCTACCTAATAGAAAGGACCCAGTCAGTATGCTGTATACCAGAAAACTTATAGAATACATACCACAAAGGAGAAAGCATCCATACAGTAGATACTTGTGTTAGATAGCATAGAACTGAAGATAGAGATTGTTTAGAGCAAGAAAAACAGAATAGAAATACTGTAAAAACTTTGTCAAGATTTATTATAATCAAATATAATAATAATAAGATAAGATCTCTGAACTCGACGAGAACAGATGGGGTATTTATATTAGTTTGATTGACCAGGGACCAAGGATTGTGACCATGATCTGTAGAGGACGAATAACGATAGAGGTAAGTGACCTTGATCTCTCAAGGACGAATGATGATAGCCATAAGTGACCATTTCTTTATTCTCTTGATTGTTTCCTGGACGTTGGATTATGCTATTGGACTTGTCTTGGATTTGACATTCATCCACGAATCGGATGATGTGATATGGAGGATAATTAACCGGGAAGAATGTGCTATATGGATAAAGGATTAATACTAGACCATGATTGATTCAATTAATAAACCAATGGATAATGTAAGTGGTAAGTGTAGTGTATTCTTAGTAGAATGTAGAATGTAGAATATAGAATATAGAAACAGCAATAGGTCGTATTAGACTCTATTGTCAAGTATACATATAATAAAGTACAACTGCAATTAGATTGACCTGATATGGGAATATGTCAGTTATTTAAGTTATGCCAATTGTGTAATACAATTATGATCCCTGATAGAATCTATATCTTTCTTATGTCAACTGCTCTAATCTTAAGTATCCTCAACAGAGATAGTATGAGAATTGTATTATCTGTATGTTATTTCGAGTACTTACATATGTAATTCATGACAGAAGATAGAACACCTATTAGCAAGGGGAAGTTAATGTCATGTATTGTTATGACATGGAGTAAAGTACACACCATACATAAGATATCCAATAGATGATAGAGGTTGAGGTACTGTTGCAGGGCTGTTAATAGAAGCACTATCAATAGATAAGAGTATAAGTATTGAGTTCGTTATATGTTGTATCAGTTACTTACAACTTCTTGATACAAGCAAGATATCTAATAAGAGAAAGTCAGCTTACTACGCAACATGGACATCATACAATAATAAGTACCAGACTGATTATACAGCAACACCTAGTCATACTTCATAAAAGACAACATAAGGTTTTTTATCGTGGAGTATCACTGATAGATAGTAGAAGTATGAGTATGATAATAAGTGATTACTCTTGGGTATATTACGTATACACTTTGACTGAAAACACCGGAAGACAGGCAACATAGATAGCAGAATACAGACAACTCTTAGCCTAAAACCGAATAACAGACATACCAGAAGATAAGCATCATAGATAGTAAAAAAGAGTACTCCAGATAGATAACCAATAAAATGAATACACTAGTAGAAGAATAAAGGATACATCATAAAGAGAGATAAGGAAAGCCAAACTATGAGTATTCAGAGAGACACCAGAGGGAATGATAGTAACAGTCAGAAAAAGTATATCGATATTGGTAGATAGAAGTAGTGTACCTTCTTTGACTACATAACATAGTCCCTATCTATACTATTTATGAGTACGTACTTATTGAGACTATTTGTTACCTACATTTCTGTCATATCGAAGATGAAGGTCATTACCTTCTTTCCATCTACTGCACAGGCACTTTAATTACAGTCTTTATTATATTCATGAATAGTCATTATTAGATAAAGGAAAGAAAGAGAAGATGGGAAAGAAAAGAATAAAAAAACCTTACAAGGGTGGTATTATTATACTCCGTCCCAAAAGCATCTATTTGTATATTGAAGCGTATCATGTGTGGTGAGTTCAAGGTATTAATCACTTAAAGGCAATCAAGCATGATGAAGATAACATATAACAGTGCTAAAATAGTATTATCAAGCACTATGTATAATCTCATATATTTAGTCAGCCATCAACAGCTTCCTCGCTTTATAAATACATCCAAGTGATACAGCAATCTTAATAAACATGTCCATCCAGGTTACATACAGGTACAGAATTTGAATAAAGCACCTCAGTAAGTTATTGTGATTCCCACAGATTATTGAATACCAACACTTGGTCTCTATCAATTCCAATCAGTTATATATATGGTCAGCTCCAAAAGAACAACCCCTTATATCTCAGATGAATAATGTACATAGTCCACAATTTAAAGTATCCATCCAATACAAACTGTAGTATGTTCAACTAAGATTCAAGAAATAGCTATCAAGTCGACAAGTAACAGGATGTATACTGATAAGGTGTTTCATGAGCGACCATTATGATATTGTATGTTCAGATCAATTATTGGTGATGCTCGGTGGTGATCCATTTTGATTATCGTGTACCAGAGGGTGAAGTCAATAAAAGATCTATTATCTCAATCATTATTTGTAAGATAGACAGGCATAAACTGGTTTTCATCATCCATACCATTAGTTTGTACTGTATCCAAGATTGAGATATTGTATGCCCAGTCTATGTTTCGCTGTTACAGGGTGTGAATCCTGATTAATTAGAGTATGCCAAATTCCATTATATATCTTTCCACGGATCCTCAGTCAATACTCAAGAGAGATAGATGATCAACAGATCATTCTGTATGCATATACGAAGAGTCTATAATACATAACACCGGTCCAAATATTGTAAGGCAACAATAATTTATCATAGCATTCATACCTCTATACATAACCAGTCTTTCCACATTTTATGCACATTGATCTTCTTTACGTCTGTACTATCAGCATCTGCCTTAATAGCCACTACTTATCAGTACAGTTTAATTGGACCATATTACGTATTGTTATTCCACAGCTGTTTATAATGTTTATCCACAAGTGTGTGATAATGCTCCATATACCATCCTTCGATACACTAGGTCAACATATGTGTCAGCAATTAATCGTATCAGATATTCCGCAGTTATTTTTTTTACCTCATATAAACAAAAGGAAGAATAACCGGTCGACATACCGTCCTCATTCCACCTGATCCCATCCTGCATCAATGTGTACTTCATCATCTTCAAAGAGTGCACTTGTATTTAGTTGTTCCTATTTGCACTGCATTTATACTCTGACTAATTATATCGACAAACTCTATCGTTATCTATGTTCAGTTCTCCTGATGAGTGAACGGTGATGTTCGACATTCCCATCACTGACACCCTAGAAATATAAATATGTGCGTGAGAGTTTGTTTATCTATTTTTATTTTTATCCGTTTCTTTTTTTTTTATTTATTTACTATTTCTTTACCTTGAGCTATTAAACATATCCACTTTCAATGTATGTTTCCAGGCTACTGAACAATTGATCCCTACACTCATTCAACCCCATCAGACACTGCATCACTAAAAGTACTCTCAGTATTTATGTATATTATGGATGCTGTATACAGTTCATACATCTTTTAGTCATCTCATATTGCTACAATATATAATCCATTAAACTATCTGCTCGACTGCGCATTCTACTTCTACATTCCCCATCATCAACACCCTGGTATAATATTTGTATGAGTGGTTATTTTGCTTGTTCTTTATTCTCTATTTATCTACCTTGTCTTGTTTCTGGTATCCACTTTCACTTTACACCCTCTGTATATACTAATCTACATACTCAATCAACTTCATCAACCTCTGCATTACCAAGAATATTGTCAGTAATTATGAATATCTTTGTTATTGTATACAGTTCTTACTTTTTGTTTATATTCTCATATTGTTGTCGTTTTCTGTATAATAAACTGTATGTCCAAGTACTTTAAATCTGATGTCTGTGCATTCCAGGTATAGATCCCCATCACAGACACTAAGCACATTCGTTATTTGTATGTGTTATTGTTCTTAGGCTCTTATTGTCGTTTACATGGTCCCTACTAAAATGAATGTGAAAAAGAGGGGATAATCGGAAAATAAAAAAATAAAGAAATAAACAATCTGTCCGGGCAAGTTAATGATATAAATGGACATAATTAATTGATGGAGCATTTGAACAGCTCACAATTTGGCATTTTTTATTTCGAAATTGGAATGGAAATTGTAAAAGAGCTGTAAAGTACATTATACATCCTTTGTTTATACTTTAAACAGTACTAAGACATATAAAAGAACCTCATTAACAACATATCTCAATTTCAGCATTCGAATCAAACATTCGTGTATTGACATTAACTTTGGCATTCCAACTGCTCATAAGCAGTACGATTCGATTGGATAGCTAGCTTTTAAAAAGGATTGGACGGATCAAAGATCAGTTCAGGCAGATCTCGTCCGTCCAAATCTTTTATAGTGTAAGAAGTATGACAGCTTCTTAGTCAGATAATGTAGAGAGTGTATATGTTAGTTGCTTTATAATCCATTGTATGTTCTGTGATTTATAATATTTCAGGTGTTCTTTTGATTGCTAATGATCCACATGATTTGCTTTATAATTGTCCATTATATCATTTCTTAATAAGCTTGACTTGTACAGCTTGATAAAAATAGGCGACAAAAAAATAATTCACTTCTTTAACGCATTAACGTTCCCCAACGGGGAATCGAACCCCGGCCGTGTCGGTGAAAGCGACAAATCCTAACCACTGGACCATTGAGGACGTGACTTGTTCGTCAGTGTCCCAAGTACATTCCCATTAGATATAAAATTAGTGTTACAATACTATGAACGCCCCAAGAAATATAAAAGGAAGTTTACACCTACAAAACCAATTAATCAGAAGAGATCACGTCCCAAGCTGAATTGTATATTCCAACACGCCTGTCGATACCATAATCACCATTGCTAAAACTCCCATTGTCTAATAATCAATTCATAAGCCTTATCAACATGTTTATAGTCTTTTATACAATACATTGTTCCCATAAGTAGTCTCAGAAGTCATGATGCATCACATTGTCATTGCTCAGCATTATATAATTTGTATTATCTTATATTTAGTTAAATTCCCATAGCACAATCCCATTTTATCTAGTTGACTTAATATCTCAGAAAACATATAAATATACCACAATTATTATTCAATAAACATTATTCTTTATCTACTTAACAACTACTTCTCTCATAGTTTTACTACTAAGTAAATTACTACTCTCTTTGGGTGTATCCCCGGTTTACTATCTGTCTGGTGATCAGATACCTGATTTACATGTTTGTCGAGTCCAGAAGTACAGTTGTTCATAATCAAGATGGTCATCAACCAATAGAGATCCAGTACAACCTTCCAAGTAGATATAACCCCAATAAGAGACGGTTTAGGCCAAATATGCAAGTGGCGCAATCAAGGAGAAGGAAGAAGACAAGACTTAATCTAATTGGTTTACTCACTAGACTCTTTGATAAGAAGACAGAATATACTCGATATAGCAACTAATATATCTCTACTTGACATATACTTCTTCAAGAAGTATATTCTCTATTTCTATTTGACATTCTGTTAATTATCTTATATCCTTATTTATTCTTTTACCCCATCCCATCAGATTAGAAAACATATAAATACCCTGTTATTTTGTATCAAATAAACATCATCTTTTAACTTCGCTTTACTCTACTTAATAACTGTTCCTATTATCTTCTTTACTGTCTAAAAAAGTTGTTTGCTATTACCTGTTGAACATAGCCTGGTTATCCGTTTCTATAATCAACCTAAGATCACTCACTCCGATACGATCTGACATGTTTGTTAAATCCTAAGTAGATCAATCTTATAATGTTATACAGATTCTGATACAAGAGGCTTCAATAGATACTTCTTTGATGATGGATCAAAGAACCAAACTGAATGATAAAAGTAATTTGAGGGTTAAAAGATGATGTTTATTTCTATGCATTTCAATGCACACTATGAAAGATTTGGACGACTAATAACGGACAGAACGACTGATTTAGGCGGAATAGTCCGACTTTTCAGGACGTATACAAATCTAACGATTTAACGGACGGGATGTTATCAGTCGTAATACTTCGGACCGGCCATTTTTAATCACGTGACATTAACTCGGACGAAAGATTCATATATACAGTCTCTATTGGATACATGCTCATCATATACACAGTTACTATTGGACAGATACATATCATAAATCGTCATATAGACGTTGTTATTTTGGTTATTATTGTATGTAATGCATATCAAATGTATTTTATTATGAATAGAATAAACTATTGCACTGAAGAAAGCTATTGTAATGAATATAAAACTGGTTATTTCACCTATGGAATCCCCATAGAGTATAAGAAGCATTGTGACCATTGTATGTTGAGAGAGATAGAGATAGATGGGGAGAAAAAGCATTGTATGTTTTATCAGATAGAGATGGCAGGCAGTGTACATTGTGACCGAGAGGAATAAAGGTATTCATAATTGATTATACTATATGATAAAGAAGTTGTATTAGTAAACAGCATATATAGACAACACGGCATCTACTTACATCTAATATTTTTAGTTATAGCTACCCACCTAATAGAGAAAACACATTTAGCATGCTGTATACCAGACAACATATAAAATTCATACCACAAACAAGAAAGCATCATATACAGTAGTTACTGGGCTACATAGCATAGAACTAAAGATAGAAATAGTATGAGTAATTGTATCGTCTGTATTTTATTTCATGTACTTACATATGTTATTCATACTGAAGATAGGACACCTATCAGCAAAGGGAAGTTAATTTCATGTATTTTTATGACATGGAGTAAGTTACATACCATACATGAGATATCCAGTTGATGATAAAGGTAGAGGAATGTTGCTGGGCTGTTAATGGATGCACTATCAATAGATAAGAGTGTAAGTATTGAGTTCATTATATGTTGTATCTGTTACTTACAACTTCTTGATTTAAAGTAAGATATCTAATAAGAGAAAGTCAGTCTACTCCACAACATGGTCATCATACAATCATAAGTACCAGAGCAACACCTATTCATACATCATAGGAGACAACACAAGGTACTTTATCGTGGAGAGTATCAATAACAGATAATAGAACAAGGAGTATGATAATAAAGAATTACTCTTGGGTATATTACGTATACACTTTGACCGAGAACACCATAAAACAAGCAACATAGAGAGCAGAATACAGACAACCCATAAACCAAAACTGAGTAACAGATATACCAGAATATAAGCATTATAAATAATCAAAAAGAGCATTCCAGATAGATAACCAATGAAGAGAATACACTAGTAGAAGAATAGAGGATACATCACAAAGAGAGATAAGGAAAGGCAAAATATAAATATTCAGAGAGACACCAGAAGGAATGAGAGTAACAGTCAGAAAGAGTATATACTGATCTTGGTAGATATAAGTAGAGCTCCTTGTTTGACTACATAGAAGAGTCTCTATTTATACTATGTGTTAGTACATTTTATCGTAATATTGATTGAGAGGATTTGTTACCTATATTTCTGTCATGTCGAAGATGAAGGTCATTACCTTCATTCCATCTACTACATAGGCACCTTAATTAAAGTCTTTATTATGTTCAAGAATAGTCATTATTAGATATACGAAAGAAAGAGAAGACGGAAAGAAAAGAATAAAAAAGAACTTTGCAAGGGTGGTATTATTATACTCCGTCCCAAAAGCATCTATTTGTATATTGTAGAATATCGTATTACCCACTTGAAGGCAATCAATCAAGATAAAGATAGCATATAACTGTGCTGAAATAGTATTACCAATCACTATGTATAATCTTATATATTTAGTCAGCCATCAACAGCTTCCTCGCTATAGAAATACATCCGTGATACAGCAATTTCATTAAACATGACTATCCAGATTATATACAGATAAAAAATTAAAATAAACACCTCAGTAAGTTATTGGAACTTCACAGATTGTTGAATACCATCACTTGGACTCTATCAATCCCAATCAGTTATATATATGATCAGCTCTAAAAGAACAACCCCTTCTGTCTCAGATGAATGATGTACACAGTCCACAACCAAAGTGTCTATCCAATACAAACTCTAGTATGCTCAACGAAGATTCAGAAGATAGCTATCAAGTCGACAAGTAACAGCATGTATACTGATAAGGTGTACCGCGAGTGCCCATTATAATATTGTATGTTCAGGTCAATTATTGGTGTTGCTCAATGGTAATCCATTTCGATCATCGTGTATCAGAGTGTGAAGTCAATATTAGATCTATTATCATTAATCAGTATTTGAAAGATAGACGGGCATAAACAGGTTTTTATCATCCATACCATTAAGTTGTACTGCTATTCAAGGGTGAGAAATTGCATGCCCAGTCTACGTTTTGCTGTTACAGGGTGTGAATCCAGATTAATTATAGTATGCCAAATTACATTATATATCTTTCCATGATCCTCAGACAACACTCAAGAGAGATAGATGAATAACAGGCTATTTTGTATGTGTATACGAAGAGTATATATAACACTGGCTCAAATATTGTAAGGCAACAGTAATTTCATATGGTATCCATACCTCTATAGATAACCAGTCTTTATCCACATTCTATGCACATTGATCTTATTTACATCAGTACTATCACTTATCTGCCTTAATAGCCATTACTTACAAGTAAAGTTTAATCGCACCATATTATGTACTGTTATTCCATAGCTGTTTATACTGTTTATCAACAAGTGTCTGATAATGCTCTATATCCCAACCTTCGATATACTATGTCAACATATGAGTCAGCAATTAATCGTATTAAATATTCTGTTGTTATTTTAATATACCTCATATAAACAACATACTGTCCTCATTCCACCTGATTCCATCCTGCATCACTGTGTACTTTTTGATCTTTACAGGGTGCACTTGTATTTAGTTGTTCCTACATTAACTGCATTCACACTCTGACTAATTATATCGACGTACTCCATCGTTGTCTATGGTCAGCTCTCCTGATGGGTGAACTGTGATGTTCGACATTCCCAACACTGGCACACTAGAATTATATATGTGTGATTTGGTTTATTTATTGTTTTATCCTCATCTTTTATCTATTTGTTTACCTTGAGTTATTACATATATCCATTTCAACTGTATCTTATCAGTCTAATAACAACTGCTCTCCATACTCATTCAACACCATCAGACACCACATCACTATGGATATTATCAGCTCACTGAATATTATTGTTATTGTGTACAGTTCTTACTTTTTGTTTATATTCTCATATTGTTGTCATATTCTGTGTGTGATATACCCTACGTCGAAGTACAGTATATCTGATGACTGTGCATTCCATGTATACATCCCCATCACAGGCACTAGGTCTATTCGTTACTAGTATATGTTATTGTCCTTCGATTCTTAATGTTGTTTAAATGGTCCCTACTGAAGTGAAAGTGAAAAAGAGGGGATATTCGGAAATTGAAAAAATAAATAATCTGTCCGGGCAAGTTAGTGATATAAATGGACATAATAAATTGATGGAGCATTAGAACAGCTCACAATTTGGCATTTTCTATTTCGAAATTGAAATACAAATTGTAAAAGAGCTATAAAATACATTATACATCCATTTTTTATACTTTAAACAGTACTATGACATATAAAAGAACCTCATGAACAACATATCTCATTTTCAGCATTCGAATCAAAACTTCGTTTATTGACATTAACTTTGTCATTTCAACTGCTGAAAAACAATACAATTCAATTGGCTGGCTACCTTTGAAAAGCCCTAAGACGACTGAACCAGTCAGCCTGGCTGTTATTTGGCGTCCAAATCTTTTATAGTGCATATTTATATGATTGGAGTATAAGATTAGCATGATTTTGCATAGAATAATTAATAATACGTGTGAGATAATAACATATAAAGAATAGAAGTATGATGAATGGAAGTAGCTAGAATAGATATTATAAGGAATAATAATCACTACGGATGAACTGGTAGTAGTTACACATTTTGAAAGGGTCATAAACCCCTTCTTAATAAATTTTCATGTAGCGTCCCAATGATAATGATGGTATGTATTCTTAGTAATCATGAGCCAAATGCCCTAAATATTAAATTTGCTTTATTGAAAAATAAATGCAGTGTATATGTTCATCAATGTTATGTTTATTACATGATATCTTTTTAAATTGAAATTAAAATGATTTCTCTGCTTAAATATACTATTTTATGTATTCACGTAATTCAACCCAAATTTGAAAAGGTAGTTAACCCTTTCTGAGTGTGTACATACATGTATTCTTTCTTGATTTTAGGATGATTTGTGTACGAAAACCCATTTTGCATTCATTTTTCATTTTATTATTCAAATTCCGAGTATTTATTTTTTTATCTCCTCAAGTCCCCTGTTTTTCTCCTTCTTCTATTCCACTTTACAGCTTAGATAAATACAATACCAAAGGTACTATTACTTATATCCCATCAATAACGAGTAACCTAATGTTGTTTAAGATGAACATAGTCATGTCAATCAACAAAGGAATGAGAGAAAAGACACATATAATAACAACTGAGTAATGTAAAAAGAGCTTTATTATGAATTATATGTTGACAAGTTTTCCAGCTGTAGCCTTTATATTATCACGGAATATATAGTATGGAGCTACTACATTGTGCTCCAAAGAGTCTGTGGATTTCTGAACAAGGCCAACCTGGTATTTGATGTCATTGAGACTGATCACCGCATATCTTGGTGGTTGACCAGGTCCATTCATCGTGACAACAGGCATAGTGGGATCATATTTGGCACAGGTATGCTTCTTCATCACCTCAACAAGAACAAGAAATTGAGAATCATCCCCCTCCGAAGAGTTGTTATGCTGGAAATAGAATTGAACTGAACCGACGTACCAGCAAAAAGATCTACAGATGAATATATAACGTAAGGATATAAAGCGAAATACATAGAAGCTTGGTACTTACGAATTATGTGATATGTAGAACAGGACATGGTGATTTCCACGACGGTATTCTCTTCTAATTCTTCTATACATACAAGAGCTATATACATGGCTGTTCAAAAGAGCACGGGCAGAAATGTTGATTGTGTTGGAATGAAGAGAAGAGGAAGAAGAACGAGAGTAATATTTCTTCAGCTCTTTGATAATGGTAGCTATGGGGACGGATTCAATGTGTGTATCAGATGCTAGATTGGCAGAGCTGAAGGGGCTCCAGAGTTGGTGGTCGAGATTGTATTGAGAGGATGAAGAAAGCTCCAAATAGTCATCAAGAGAGGTACGAATGGGCTCTACCATATCCAGTAAACTGTTGATGTCCATTGAGAAATTGACTATGCTACGAGTAGCTAATCGTTCAACAATGTTACCAGCATTTTTTCCACTGAACACAGTACTTTTTATCAATCTGGAGTAGCGGCCAATTGTTCTTTCCATTGATCTTGCGCTGTATACCCTCATGCAACCATTTCTTCTGGTGATCATTCCAATGTGTGCCAGGTAATGGTTATTAGGCCGAAACACCGCAACAGATATCTTGTTCGCTTTTATCTCCTCCCTCAGATAATTGTGCCAGTGAGCAAAGCAACTAGACAATAGAGGTATTTAGAATATTTTCATTGTATATCCTGTATAAAAACTTACTTCTCCATCTCCCTTATTAGTCCTTCAGTCAACTCCCACTGCAATGCAATTGCACAACCTCTCACCAGTTTCAACAATGCCAATCGCACATTTTTATCTTCAAACAGAGGAACTATCAATGTAGGCACTACATAAAGCAGGAAATCAAGAAAATCAATTGCCCTGGCTCCACTAGTTCTTGAGATCAGATTATCCCAACTACCCTGGAACGAAACAGGAATTTTCCGTCTTGATTCTTCAATCATCTTCCCAGCTGCAGCAAGTTTTTGATGGTCAACTTTGAACGTATACCCGTCCATATTAGAAGCTCCATCTTTAACACCATGTAGAATATGACTGTTTCGAGGGGACTTATTCACTTCTACGATCAGCTCCACCAAAAACCTACCCATGCCCTGTCCAAGCAAGTGCATTTCGTCAAGACCGAAGAAAGATGAACCATTGAAGGTGGCAATGAAGAAAATATGCTTGGCCCTAATATCTGGGTTGCCTAAACAATTGTTTTATAGTGTAAGTAAGAGTATATCTGATGATATGAATATATAACTTACAGCATTACCATCGGTGAAATCAGATGAGGGTCTTAAGGGAGCATCACTGTCAGCATAGTATTTTGAGCCAGGGTTTCTGAGAGAGCCCTCACCCTTTACAGAACAGATTCTGCAACCGTGTACTGCCCTGTGGCCTTGATGATGGATAAACTTGGTAATCTATAGAATGTACAACTCAGCCTTCTCTATTCTTTTTGTTTACAGATAATATATATACCTGTGGGATATCACCAGTAGCCATAACCAGGTGAACCTTACTTGTTATCACCTCACCATCATACCTCTTTACAACGAGACCATGCTTACCAAGACTTTTAATTTCATCTACTATTGGCAGCATGTAGGAATCAAGATCAACAATTTTGCCAGGGATAATAGCTAATTGAAACATATACTCGTCAGTGTATCTATGAATGAATAGGTCAGTAAGCACTTATATTTATCTATTATATATAACTAAACACTTTACCTCAATGATGGATCATAGTTCAACACCAGCACATGAACGATAGTCAATGAATAATGCAACAGATAATAAATTATAAAGATAAAATTAATTATAACAGTATAAAAATATGATAGTTTATATATTAACTTCTTTTTTTTTAAGATTTTATCTATTTTATGTTTTTATGGATTACTTTGTATTTAATAATATTTCGCATCAGACGAAACCCTATAATGCGACATTTTTTTCTTTCAAATTGATTAAAAGCACGTAGTAAGTTCTTATCAACTTACAACCGAGGATACATTAAAAATCGGTAAATTATGTTAAATTGCATAATATAGTATTTTAATATATTAGTTTTTAATAGTATATGTATCAATACTCAATGGCTGCTTCGACTTCTTTTGAGTTACAAACCCATCAACATATAGTATCAAAGCGATATCATCAGGAGAGGTGAACATATTCAATGCTTTTAGGTCTTTGTAGTTGTCACTATCAAAGTAGTCCGTCATGTGTCCAGGCATCTCTTCACGATTGTTGCGGTACTGCATCTGCTTTCTGGTTTCATCATTGGAGATTAACCTTGACAATTGGTCACCAACTGACATCATCTTCATTGTACAGCTAGGTACTACTGACAGCATATTTGTCTCAGACTTATACCTGCTTTCTTGACAGTGGGGGCACTGGACTTCAGCTTTGGTGATATCAAACAGCTTACAACCGTTAGGACACACATCATACTCGTGGGCCTTCACCATCGTCTTCTCTCTCAACAAAGTTTTTACACGATCATCACTCAATAACCTGGGATTATATTCTATCAGTTGATAATTAGTAATAGAAGATATATGGCGCTTAAATCAAATCACACTCTACCTTTCGACAACTCCTCATGCATACCCATGGTAGTTTGGATGAGATTACCAACAAGACGACGACACTCCTTTGACCAACCAAATACAGTAGAGAGATCGGACACTTGGACACTTAACCATTCAGAGCGAGTTAAAGAGTTGTCAGTGATAATGTTCTGCTGATATACATGCCCATTGATTCTGTCATCAAAAATACATGAAGACTTGAATGTTCTTTGAGCATGAGGATCAATTCGTGATTCTATGATTATAAAATGTAAGTACAAAACCAAAAACAGAATGTGTACTAATATTCTACTATATTACCTTCAACTTGATCTTGAGATACATTTAACACAACGGCATTGGAGACGGTACTGGGCAAACTAACAGGGACTTCAGATTCAACATAAAGACGATTATGATTTATGCTTTGTCTGTAGGAAGAGAATTGAATGTTGCAAATAGCACAAAAGTTTTTCTTGGAAGCATCTCCGTGGGTAATCTTCATTCTTTTAGGATCAGGGGACATTTGGGTTTGTTTAAATAGAGCTTATAGTAAGTGTATATATTGATTGTTTAGTAAAGGTGACAGTGACCTGTATTTATACCCTTTGAAATCACCAAGAAATAAAGTCGTTCTATTCTCCTTCTGATGAATTCCATGTCCATATCTCAAATGATGTAATGCAGTGTTCTGAATACTTATGATTCCAGTCTATATCCGTGATACTTATGATGAACATCGTCATGGACAATGATCAATCCCCTTTGTCACCCGTCAATGTTATTCACTTGGGTACACAATGCAATAATTCAAATAGCCGGTATGACATACTATGGTATTGACGTCAGGTAAAGAACTAGAATATGATATATATTCAGGTACATAGCACCCAAAATAACCGTCTTTTACTTTACTCCATTAATCCTTTCCCATATGAACAATTATAACAATAGAAATAACAACGGCAATAGCAATAATAATTTCAACAGCCCCAACAATGATAACAATAACCCTGTCATTCAAGAATTGATAAGACAAGTGTCAAACTTGACCGACCAAGTAACAATGGTGAATGAGAGACTAGGTGTAGTAGTCAATCCCAATATGCAGGAGATGATACCTGAGGGCTTTGAAGGTAATATTAATTTTTAATTTTCTATTGTAAATACAGATATTAACTTTGGTTAATTAGGTATTGACATGATAACTTACGAGAGAAATGTCATTATTACCACTGCCTTCCCTGATGTTCAAGGTGCCAGGGACATTGTATCAACTCCTGCAGAAGCATTGATAGGCATGATCCCGAAGCTGTCAATATTCCCGGTGCAGGAGTACGCTTAAATGCTTTGATCTCATTGATGTACAGACTGGTAAACCCTGGGCGAGAGATCACCACTCTCATAAAGAAGCACATAAGACTACATCTTCGTAGATTAGCCCGGGAATGTCGCATCGTTATGAAGATAGACGGTGTTCACTTCACCTTCTGGAGTGAGATACCTTTACAGCAACAGCTGTTCTATGCTATAAAGCTAGAAAGAACAATCACAGCTTTTGGATACCCCATCTTTCGTTGTAAGAGACAATGGGGTGCCAAACTTCTTATCCAAGAGGCAATGAAGAGTGAAAGACAGGTGGAGAGGAGAAGACTGCTGGTAATTTATAAACACATGTGGACCGATGTATATTGTACTAATTCTATCTATATTTATTGTTGATATTAATAGAGACTTGAGGAAGCTAATGGGCAGTAGGTAATTATCCTTCATTTTATTATTGTTCCTGTGATTGACACTGACTATATATCCAAAGTAGAAGACCTAATGGTATTGGCAGTGGTTATTGAATTCTTTTTCTTAGCTCTATAAAATAAAAATAATCTCTCTTCATTTCTTTCCCTCTTTTTCTCTTTTTATTTTGTCATTATACTATTTGAACTTGTAAGTAAATTAAATATATGTTTGCCTTCGGTGTGATAACTGTGAACTGGGAGTGTAATATGTATTGTGAGGTAAAGTACCTCGAAGGATGTCATCAGTACCACATTTTGACCTTATCTTATGTTATTAGAGACCAATCTGTTTGTTTCCAAGTGTGTATAAGTTAGTATATTACAATAATGAGAATGAATAGAGACTAATCATTACTTTATCTATTATAGTCACTGATGTGAGTGAACTGTTACTGTAAGAATAAAGGTAGCTATAACTGCATTACAATGATTATAAGCAGTTAACTAATACCATCTCCTATCTAGGTAATGTTGTTTAATGGTATAGATTGATTACTTCCTGGAGTAAAGACGGATGCCCTGATAACTGTGCAAATGTAATTATTATAACCATTCTTATATCTACTCATTCTAACAAACACTCTTTACTGTATCTACTCTCTATCTATCTGTCCCCAACTAAAAAATAGAAGTATGTCCAGGAAGTCTATATATGCAATATGCCACAATATACCCATGTTTATTATCCCATTCATATACCCTGTATATGAATAGTAGTTACTAGTCTATTTAAATCTATTAATAAATAAAACCCTCAGTATATCATAACTATTATGTCATTTTATTGCCTAATGTATTCCATAAATGAGCTGTAAAAGGGGTTTTCTATAGTAAAATAATGATTCAATACACCTTTTTATAAATATAAAAACCCCATTTTTCGATTTATCAGCTCAAACACCTAAAATAGAAACTGAATCTAAAATAACCCCCTTAAAATCATTGCATTAACTGCTGAAGAAGGGTTTTATAACACCAGTGTAAAATAGTAGTTAACCCCTTCCTGGATAAACATGAATATCATAACCACCAACATTTGCAATTTCCCCTGCTAATAAAAAGAGATCAAAACACCTATTCTTAAAGGAATGGGTACTTTAACCACCGGCAGTTCATCCGTAGTGAATATGATAATAATATGAAAGGAATGTGAGAATAATATAAGAATAAACAATAGAATATAGTCGTGATAATATAGAAGAGAGTATAGAAGAATCAAATGAAAATAGGAGCTACTGGAAAGCATCAGATTATCAGGAGTACTAAGGATTGAGGATTCTAGAAGACAGTTCATAAGGACCGCTGCTATAAAGAGTATCATTGTGCTATCTTGCGTCTTGCTCTTTTATTGGCTGGAATCTGTGGCTTGAATCTACGCTTATTGGTTCGTACAGGCACGTGAGGGAAAAGTGGACCAGGCTCATAGTGGTAGGGATTTTGGTAATCGACATGTTTGACAGTCTCTGTGTTGTATTTGTTTATGTAAACTGTAGTTCCTTACTTTGATCGTTGAAACTTATTTTGGTCTTGTTCTGGTCGTATCTGTATCGTGAAGTGATTAGTCTTGCTTGTGGTTGTTCGTGTGAAGCAGTAGAAGATGTTATACTAGGATAGTGTAATATGAAACTAGTAATTGATTGTCCCTGAGAACTTATTGGGTAGACTTGCTATGTGTGCACATATGCTTAAAAAAATAAATAAAAAACAAGTATATACAATTAAAAGTGTTGTATATTTTATTGACCTCTTTTTCATTATGGGAGCAAAGTAAAGGGTATTTATATAGGAAATCATCTAGCTATTGTGACTATGATCTGAGTGGAATCCCCATCTGAGGTCAGTGAATTGAACCACTCATAAGAGTATAGAACAATAGAACTAAGTATACGTTGTCACATCGAATCTCCTGAACTCATAGAAGAGTTCTCATTGGAGTTCTTGTCAGGATAATAGAATAGTGGCTTATTACAATTTCTTCTTAGAATGATACCGGGATCCATCTACTGTCAATAGCCTTATATGGTCATTTATTATGTGTGTTCAGCACACTATGGTTCCAGATCGTGTTCAGAGAGGTGTCTGATTGGTGAAGAATGATCTTCCAATAGAGTTCCTAGTATCCGTTTCTCAGTTGCCAAGAGGTTCTACCATAAGTGTTAATCAGTTCCATCCTTTATATCATTTCATTACTATGTCACTTTATCCATTGTTCTACAATTTCTTGTACACTTATTTTATTCCTTTCATTTCAATTTATTAACTACACCCATCCTCCAAACTACACTACGGACGAACTGGTAGTAGTTACACATTTTGAAAGGGTCATAAACCCCTTCTTAATAAATTTTCATGTAGCGTCCCAATGATAATGATGGTATGTATTCTTAGTAATCATGAGCCAAATGCCCTAAATATTAAATTTGCTTTATTGAAAAATAAATGCAGTGTAAATATTCATCAATGATATGTTTATTACATGATATCTTTTTAGATTGAAATTAAAATGATTTCTCTGCTTAAATATACTATTTTATGTATTCACGTAATTCAGCCTAAATTTGAAAAGGTAGTTAACCCTTTCTGAGTGTGTACATACATGTATTCTTTCTTGATTTTAGGATGATTTGTTTTTGAAAACCCATTTTGCATTCATTTTTCATTTTATTATTCAAATTCCGAGTATTTATTTTTTTATCTCTTCAAGTCCCCTGTTTTTCTCCTTCTTCTATTCCACTTTACAGCTTAGATAAATTCAATACCAAAGGTACTATTACTTATATCCCACTAATAACGAGTAATCTAATTTTGTTTTAAAATGAACATAGTCATGTCGATCAACAAAGAAATGAGAGAAAGACACAATATAAAAGATTTGGACGGACGAGATCTGCCTGAACTGATCTTTGATCCGTCCAATCCTTTTTAAAAGCTAGCTATCCAATCGAATCGTACTGCTTATGAGCAGTTGGAATGCCAAAGTTAATGTCAATACACGAAGGTTTGATTCGAATGCTGAAATTGAGATATGTTGTTAATGAGGTTCTTTTATATGTCTTAGTACTGTTTAAAGTATAAACAAAGGATGTATAATGTACTTTACAGCTCTTTTACAATTTCCATTTCAATTTCGAAATAAAAAATGCCAAATTGTGAGCTGTTCAAATGCTCCATCAATTAATTATGTCCATTTATATCATTAACTTGCCCGGACAGATTGTTTATTTCTTTATTTTTTTATTTTCCGATTATCCCCTCTTTTTCACATTCATTTTAGTAGGGACCATGTAAACGACAATAAGAGCCTAAGAACAATAACACATACAAATAACGAATGTGCTTAGTGTCTGTGATGGGGATCTATACCTGGAATGCACAGACATCAGATTTAAAGTACTTGGACATACAGTTTATTATACAGAAAACGACAACAATATGAGAATATAAACAAAAAGTAAGAACTGTATACAATAACAAAGATATTCATAATTACTGACAATATTCTTGGTAATGCAGAGGTTGATGAAGTTGATTGAGTATGTAGATTAGTATATACAGAGGGTGTAAAGTGAAAGTGGATACCAGAAACAAGACAAGGTAGATAAATAGAGAATAAAGAACAAGCAAAATAACCACTCATACAAATATTATACCAGGGTGTTGATGATGGGGAATGTAGAAGTAGAATGCGCAGTCGAGCAGATAGTTTAATGGATTATATATTGTAGCAATATGAGATGACTAAAAGATGTATGAACTGTATACAGCATCCATAATATACATAAATACTGAGAGTACTTTTAGTGATGCAGTGTCTGATGGGGTTGAATGAGTGTAGGGATCAATTGTTCAGTAGCCTGGAAACATACATTGAAAGTGGATATGTTTAATAGCTCAAGGTAAAGAAATAGTAAATAAATAAAAAAAAAAGAAACGGATAAAAATAAAAATAGATAAACAAACTCTCACGCACATATTTATATTTCTAGGGTGTCAGTGATGGGAATGTCGAACATCACCGTTCACTCATCAGGAGAACTGAACATAGATAACGATAGAGTTTGTCGATATAATTAGTCAGAGTATAAATGCAGTGCAAATACACTAAGGCGGATTACTTGGAACATATGTCCAGTCATTGGAACGGTTGGTCCGAGTAAATAAGCTGGAGGCACTCTGACATCCCGGTACTTTTTTGTCCAAAATCTCGACATTTGCCAGGACGGAGTATGGGAAATGCCACTACTACGTTCCAGATCTGTATCACTTCTAGCACATCTAAAGTCTATGACTACATAATAATCAACCAATCATTTAATCATCTATCATTAGGAAATAGCATTCATATTACAGGGTATTATTTGTATTATTGAGCCAATAATCAATATTATTTTATTTATAGAATAGTATTTACAAAAGAGATATATGATACAAATACTAAATGTAAAAGAAGAACATCAAGCATAGAATCATACTATAGAATATAGATTCACATAGAATCTAATCTTCAACCGTAATAGTATTGATTGTCTGTCAGTAAGGGTATCCCAGAAAAAAAGCATATTAAGGTTATCTACAAGACCTAAAGGGTAACAGTTAATAAAAATACACTCTATTCCAATTTCATCACTTACAGGTACACACTCATTTATACCATGCGAAGTAGTTTCAGTTAGATTTAGAACATATCTATAACAGTAATAGTATTAGGGAGTAGATAGTGATTATGTATTATTCGACTTACATGAACATATTGTTAGGTGATAAAAAACTAGTGAGGATAAGCAGATATCGTTTTAAGTAAAGAGTATATTAATAGATATAAATAGCGATTACCTCCTGTCAGTGAGAATCATAAGCACTACGACTAGAAGCTTGTATGCTTAATACGATGACTATGAAGAAAAAGTGAATCATTAGAAATTATCAGAGATTATCTCAATTCATACATACACTACCAAGAAAAACAGCACAAAAGCTTACATTGGTACCACAACTAACAATCAAAACCAGAAGCAAGATCGAATATAATATATTAAGCACAAGTATCATCTGTGAAGATATACTTGGATGGAATGTATCTTCCACCTAAACATTAGAATACCCTATTGATAAGAACAATTGTAAGTACAAATAGAACCAATGTCAGTTAAATCATATCAGTTACCTTGGTTATTATTTCTGGAACAGAAAGGAATAATACCTGTGTGAGAGTAGAGCCATCTGATTAGCAGGAAGTGTCATCAAGTGTATTCATTTATACTTGGGAACTATTAGGATACTATCCATTAAAGATAACAACAGTTTGATAGAGACAAGACATATACATAGACCAGAGATATTCTAACAGTTAATTATAATGCCAACAATACAGATCATCAGAATATTTTGTAGTAACGCATGAGAAGTATAAATTTATTAACTTACTAGAAGATATACAAGGATGTGCTAAATAATTAAAAGATGGAAGAGAAAGAGAAAAAAGATCTATCGTACCCATAATACACTATTTTAGTCTGTCATTAATAATATAATGTATACCTACTCCGAAATATATACCTATATAGTTATCATTTCTACAGCAATAAACAAAAAGATTTTTGGCTTTAACAGTACTCATTTCACTGATGTCAAGGAATGTAGTTGAAATGAGGGCATGTGATGAGGTTGGAATGAGAGATGACTACCCATTCTGAAAGTAGAAGAATACAAATATGAAAAGAGAAACGATAAGAAAGATATCTAAATTCCTACTATTTATACAGGTATTATTTCTCAGAGAGCTCCCCCATACATTACACACACACACTTAGTAATTTTCACTTGACTGCTTTATTTTATTTATTTATTTTTTTCTCTTTCCCTCCTTTTCAAAACTATTCTATATCCTAACAACATCAAAACTATATAGAGAACAAGGACAAAAGTTATTAAAGGATATATATGCAGTAGGGGAAACAGTTGGTGTAAGTAGATCACAAGTCATTTGAACCCGATGTGTGGAATGAAAGTGGAATGAGTCGTCATCTCGAGTGACAAACTATTTTTGGAATATGAATATTGATAATATTTTTTTTTAGATATTGTCCAGTGCAACAATGGTTATTCATAGAGTATAAGTAAAAGGGAAGTCCCTCGAAAAGAAGATGCGTTGATGAATGTGGCGGATGTGTGGAATGAGTGTTGCAATGAGTAGACATCTGGAATCATAGACAATTTATACACTATTACAGATTATCATAGATATATATAAATAAACAAAAATTGGTTTATACCAGTTGTTAACTTATGGAAGTGTTGAAATATACAAATGGTGATGAAATGAGGGATAGATAACAATAAGGAGAGTAATAGATCATTGACATATGTGCTAGTATAAGATTATTGTTTAATAGTACCCATGGGATAGAACAAGAATGATATACTTATTGTGGTGAATCAATACAGTGGATTTTAAGAGATAGTGATGTGGTGGATATAGAACGATTGATTCAAAGTACGATGATCTCCCATAGCCCAGTGATGAACATCAAAATAATATGGACTGGAAAAGGAGTACACAAGAGATGAACAAAGACAAAAGAACAGTTGTCAATAACCTAAGAAATAATATTGACTGAATATAACTTAAAGAACAATAATTACTGATGAATAGAAGTGAGATGGCATAGATTATGTCTCTATCGAGTATTTTTATCCTGTTACGGTATAGAAAAGATAATGACTTTCTCTAGAGTAGTCCGATGATATTATATGCCTGATTAGGAAATGGATGATTATTCAAATTAGAAAATGTGCTGCACTAAATACATCTGTGTTATTTAATGGACGGATAGGTCCACTCACTGGAACATCTGTCCTTATAAAATTGATAGAGTAAATAAAATTCAATAAAAACAGCAATAAACATCCACTTTTTTTACTTTCAACTATACCAGTGCATCATATATATTTCAACTATGTTATATCTAGCTTTGAGCACTCTATATTACTTTTCACTTATGACCTGGCCCGTAGCACTTCTACTTATCAAAAAAAGGAGTAATCTAATTGGACAAAAAAATTAAATGGACCCAGTGGTCCATTCTCCTGGCCGATGTCTGAAGTAATCCGCCATAGTGATAGGAACAACTAAATACAAGTGCACTCTTTGAAGATGATGAAGTACACATTGATGCAGGATGGGATCAGGTGGAATGAGGACGGTATGTCGACCGGTTATTCTTCCTTTTGTTTATATGAGGTAAAAAAAATAACTGCGGAATTTCTGATACGATTAATTGCTGACACATATGTTGACCTAGTGTATCGAAGGATGGTATATGGAGCATTATCACACACTTGTGGATAAACATTATAAACAGCTGTGGAATAACAATACGTAATATGGTCCAATTAAACTGTACTGATAAGTAGTGGCTATTAAGGCAGATGCTGATAGTACAGACGTAATGACGTGTTTAGTGATGTATCTATACTCTCCTGTCATTATGGATAATAATCATCCCGTTCTACTTGATCTTATAACGGATGTCTATATTATAAACTCCACAGCCAATGATACCAGTAGATCTATATTACTATATATTATAGCAAGTAATAAGATCTTGGATAGTTCTTCTCCCTCTCTTTTAATAAGGAATCTTAGTTGATAGTCATTGACTTATACACGTCCCCATCACTCTATCATATATAATATTACTAAAACACTTCATTTTTTTCAATGAACGCCCAGCAAGATTCCACCACCAAGAACTCTGTTCCTTCCTCTGCCTCTAAGGCTCAATCTCCCGTTGTCTCTGGCAACAATACCTCTGGTGATTCTTTGTCCGTTTCTGGACTTTCGTGTTCTTCTTTGTCCTCTGGTTCCTCTTTGAGAAACCATGTCGAAGACCATCTGATGATGGATGTTGAGATGGTAGATTCTGAGAATCGCAATCGTGAACCTGTTGAGGGGGATCAACCATCTGGTTGCAATCCTGTGGTTGTTGAGACCCAGGAAAGTATTGATATGAGTAAGAGACAAGTAGCGGCCTTGAATGATAAGCTCGAGAATGCTACCTCTGTCGCTGAAGTTGAGCTGCTCACTGCTCGTATTGTGTCGTTGAAGTCACAAATCAAGATTGACTTGCAAACTTTGGCTTTCTTGAAGAATAGCAATCGACAAGTACCTTCCAGTGTTGTTAATCATCACTATGGAGCTAGTAATGTTAGCATCCAGGAGAAGACTATCCCTTTTAGTCAGATCCCTGCTTTCAGAATTTACGGCTGTGATGATACCCTTTCAGATGATGTTGGGGGCAACACCAAGCACAATAAGGGCAATGGTTTCACCTCTGTGGCCAATTTCTTTACCACGTTTGAAGTAGTATATTATGATCATATTACTAACGTTGAAATTGACTTTAACTGGCAGAGGCACCTTAAGAAGTCTTTCATTTCATGTAGTAAGTCTATCCGTTTCTGGTATGAGTCTGAAGTGATAGCTCATGAAGGTACTATGTCTTGGGAGCAGGTAAAGAAGATAATTCTGGCTCGTTTCGAACCACCTGTCTCTGATTTTGTGAAGTTACTTCGCATATTGCGTCTCTACCCCAAGTACTACGAGAGTATATCTAACTATATGGATCGTATGGACGTTTCTTTGGCCGAAATAGGTTATGACACGGACAATAAGTTTTTGGTAGCACTATTCTTTAATAGTCTTCCTAAATCTTATCGTATTTTTGTTTTTGATAAGTTCAAGAGCTTCAATATGGGGTATTCTGAGGGTTCGGATCCTTTTCCCAACACTTGGAAAGAGACAAAGGCTGTCATTAACAATCAAAGACAGTTATTCAGTGCTGAGCTGAATAAGGTTTATGATTCCTTTTTAAGCAAAAGTCAATACGACAAAGCTGTTAAGGGTGACAGAAGATGCAAGAGTGATGTCTCCGAAGGGGACATCGATAAGGATCATGATGTCGATGATGACTCTGATGCCGAACAATCTTCGAGCAGAAAACGTCGACATGCTGAAGGCTCACGAGCTAGTTCCGATAATGGTAACTATAATGTTAGCAATAACAATAGTGAAAGCAGTGGCCAGCGTGGTAAGAAAGACAGAAAAGGCAAGGGTAAGCAGAAAGCTACCAGTAGCAGCATCAACAGTCAATACCATGACAACCGTAACCATGGCAGCAGTAGCAGCAGCAGCAGCAATAACCATAGTAGCAGCAGCAGCGGTAGCAGTCGTGGTCCAAGCCACAGTTACAGCCATGGTCCAAGCCACTACAGAAACAATGGTCATTTCTTCCGACCTGGCAGTCACAACAGAAGCAACAACAATCAGTGGCAGCGTTATAGTGAAGATAACTCTCGTAACTATAACAACCATGCTTCTAGTAGTAGCTCTGGTAGTTCCAGCAGCAGCAACAACAACAGCATCAATAGGAATACTGAACGTTCCAGCCACAACAACAGTACCCCCACCCTTAGTAGACAAAGTTCTCAATTTACTCGTGTGAACATGCTAGCACGTAGACGCACTTCCGATAACGAAGATGTTGTCATGTCTGATAAGGACAGGCATCCCGTTAAGGGATTTACAGATGAAGATTACGCTGAGTTTGACAGCCAGATGAAGGCTAACAGACGTCGTTGTAAGTACAGGATAACTGTCATATCTTCATCTAAGATTGATGACCACCCTATTGTGAAACAGAATCCTCTAACACCTCTTTCTCCTATCTTAATAGAAGGACAAAGACTATTTGCCTATCTGGACACTGGTGCTGAAATTTCAGTATTAAACAAATCTTTATTTGATAAGAATAAATGTTTTAAACAGTTGCAAATACATAGTGTTAGTGGAGAACTTCTTTTTGCCAAGAAGAATACCACTGTTAACAGGATGGGTCGAACGGATCAGTTGAATATTTCATACAATGGGCACACATGCAAACATGAGTTTGATGTTCTAGAGTTAGATGATAACATGGATGTCATTATTGGTAGTGACATTATGCCTTACATTGGTGTGAAATTGACTGGTATAGCCGTCAACTGGGATGATAACAAAGTGGTGTTTGATGATTCCATTGATGATAATGAATATCAACCCAATATATCCCATGCTGGTACCGAGCAGGAATATCAATCCCTACTGAAAGCCTTGCAAAAGTATATTGATGAGAATCAGCTCATAGATGTTAAATCTTATTGTACCGTGCCCGAAAGTGTTGTTCATTTAGCTACTCCACCTGGCAAAGTGGCTTACAGGAAACAGTACCCCATTGCCGATACTTTGATGCCTATAGTTGATGAGGCTATAGCTAAGTGGTTATCTGAAGGTACTATTGTACAATCTACAACACCTAGTGGCTTTAATAATCCTTTAACGATAAGTAAGAAGAAGGATCTTCATGGTAATCCTACAGCACATCGAGTCTGCTTGGATCCTCGTGAATTGAATAAGATCTTAGTGGAAGACGATAAGTACCCATTACCTCTTATTAATGATATATTTGATGATATGAAGGGTGCAACAGTTTTTACTACTCTTGACCTTAAAAGTGCATTCAACAGATTCATGATAAATGAAGATGACCAGCACAAAACTACATTCACTCATCGTAATGTTCAATATCATCATGTCGGTGCTCCATTTGGAATCAAAACACTGACTAGCAAGTTTTCCAGAGTAATGGACATCATACTGAAAGACATGCATCATTATTCCAGACATTTTGTTGATGATGTATGTATCTTTAGTGATTCTGTTAGAGAACACTTTCTTCATGTAAAGACAGTAATTGTTGCTCTTACTCGTAGCGGTTTGATCCTCAATCCTGATAAATGTCATATC
>JAIXMH010000061.1:0-77433 GCA_025528865.1 Pilobolus umbonatus
TTACTCTACTTCATAACTGTTCTTATTATCTTCTTTACTGTCTAAAGAAGTTGTTTGCTATTACCTGTCGTACATAGCCTGGTTATCCGTTTTTATAATCAACCTAAGATCACTCACTCCGATACGTGATCTGACAATTTTGTAAATCAGGTATCTGATCACGAGACAGACAGTAACCAGGGATTTACCCAAATACTTAGTAGTAAAACCAAGAGAGAGATAGTTATTAAGTTGATAAAGAATCATGTTTATTGAATAATAATTGTGGTATATTTATATGTTTTCTGAGATATAAGTTAACTAGATATAATGGAGTTTGTGCTATGGGAATATGACTAAATATAAGATGGTACAGATTATATAATGCTGAGTAATAACAATAAGATGCATCATGACTACTAAGACTACTGATAGGAATAGTGTATTGTATGATGGTAACTTTGAACGTGTAGATAAGAGCGGCATGACTTGATCATTAGACAATGGGAATATTACCAATAGTGATTATCATGTAGGCAGGCGTGTTGGAGTATACAATTCAGCTTGGGGCGTGATCTTTTCTGGTTGATTGGTTTTATAGGAGTGAACTTCCTTTTATACTTCTTGGGGCGTTCATAGTATTGTGACACTAATTCCATATCCGATGGCTGTGTACTTGGGACACTGACAATTTTGTCAATTCGCAGGTAGCCCAAAGCTTAATTTTAGTGTAATCAGAATCCAAAATCTATCTTTTAATACACGGATTAAAAGATACTATAAACCAAATGTAACAGTTATTTAAGAGTTAAGAAGATGGTGTTTATTGTATGCATTTTGATGCATATTTATATAAAATTGATGTATCCATACAGCATATTGGTGCGATAAATAAAGTCTGACCTTGATTATAACTCACAATCCGGTAACTTGGTATTAACCCTGAGTTTCAATGAAAGATAAAATGATTTGAATGTAACAGTGGAACTGTTATAAGAAAAACACTCGTCATGCAAGTAAACATGATTGCTTATCCGGACAAACTACATCATCTTGTACTAAGCTCCTCAAGCTAACTCCCTTATAACCACATACACTGGTAATCATAAGTAATGGATATACATCCCTTTACTCTTACTGGCTATCATCACCTGTTCATATAGAAATTGTATTGTAGTCTCCTTATCTAAGGATAGGCTACATACCCTTAGCTTATAAAAACCTTATTTCCAAATAACTATATAAGAGTACCTATTTTTAACTGTAATAAAGATTGAGATATTTTGACGAGATAGTTTAGTGTGTGTGTGTGTTTGAGTAGATAAGTGTAAAATAAGACGAGTTTATATAGAATCATTCTCTGTTTAAACCCTTTATTGTATCCAAAAATTGAATGGGGAGAGTCAGGTCAAAATATCTACTCTATTTATTATAACATCCAGGGTTCCTGCCTGGATAGTGACCGTTTATGAATTTAATGTTATAGTTACAATATTGTACATATTGATAACTATGGATATTGAATCTTGATGATTAATATCCTAATATGGTAATTCTAACAGTAATTCTCAATTGTATGATTATCACTGAATATATAGTACTAATACATTGTGTGTATTAGAACTCATAATGGCACTTCAAAGGGTATTTATATTCGATGGAATGAGGTGAAATACCACAAAGATCATACCCTTTTATTGAGTTCTATCAATTCCCTTTTGTTTTTATATAAGTTTTATCTACCAGATAAATCATTTTTTTTGATAAGTTATATTACTGATCTTTATTACACCTATTTTAACTACTATGTCAAACACACCTACCACACCTACTGTAGCCTCTGCTATTCTTGATGAACCTGTTGCTCCTACTTCTCCTCTGTTCTCGGCCATAGACTCTCCTTTGTCCTCATATAGAAGTGATATGGATATTGACTCCACCAGTAACTTGTCTCCCATGGATCGTGCCAAAAACTCCATCTCTGTCTCCATTGAAAGCCTGATGCTTCAAGTTGCCCACATGTCTTCCATCATCATCAATGATGAGCTTGAACAGGAAGATCTTGTTATTGCCAGAGCTGTATACCAGCAAAAGTCAAGCCAGTTGGCTAATCTCTTGGATCTCCAGACCCAATTCACCATGCAGGCCAGCCAGCCTACCAATGCCAAGCAGAATGCGCAGAAAACTGTTCCTTCTGCACTGAAGAAATTTGAATGGTTGAACTGCATTGACCATGTCTCTGCCTCCACCTCTTTTTCTGACCTCCAGGATTGCTTCGACCATTTTGAAGATGTGCTCGTTACTCATGATATGGATCTTGAAACCCACTGGGTCCGTCTTGTTCGTGTGTGCCTTACTTCTGCCCAACGAACATGGTTTGTAAAGTTCATACAGAGCAACCCCTCCGCTTCTTGGTCGCAGTTCAAACTGGGATTCACTGCTGAATTCGGCCTGAACCCGATAAATGCTAAGGCTGAGGCTATGAACAGCATAGCATATCTACGTATGACCAATGATGTCACCTTGGCTGCCCACAATGAAGTCTTCTACAAGTTGGCTAGAGAAGCTGGGTCTGCCTTGGCCAAAGAAGTTGCCCCAATCATGTATGTCCACACTCTGTTGCCTGAACTGGCATATCAGGTTTCCCTCTCCATCTTACAAGCAGCCCCCAAAGACCGAAGCAGCCTAGCCTACAACATCCGTCTCACAAAGACTATTTTGGATAAAATGGTTCAACGGGACAATGGAACTGCTGCCTCTGTTTGGAATCCTGCCAATGGAACTGCCCATACTAGGCCATCAACATCTTCTCCTGCTCCTGGTCAGTTCAGCTTTCTAAAGAACAACAACCGTGTTGCCAAGCAAAACAAGTTTTGCAAGCTCCACAAGAAAGGTACGCATGACACTGAAGATTGTGTTGTGTTGAAGTCAATGATGATGGCTTCTGCTCCCACCCCTCGTACTCCTACCTCCAACACCTGTCGTTATTGTAAGGGACCATACCATGCCGGCCATCTCTCCACCTGTGATGTCTTTAAGAGATCAAAAGCTGCTAAAATGAACAGCCAGCGAGCTGATGAAGCTGTTAGTAGCAGTCATAAAATCCGTCCAGTAAGATACAGAACTTCTCACGTAGATAACCCCTCACATTCACTTACCACTATGCCTCACACTCACTCACCAACCCTTATGCCCAACCTTCACTTACATACACCTATGCCCATAACTGTCCTAGATGACAATGATATATTAATGAATAATAATGACAACTATGACCCTATGACGGATATCCTAGCTGAATCCTATGAATGTAAGTATCAGTACATACGTAAAGTTAACTCTTTCGATAAACGTACTAAAGCCATCTACTCTCCAATTACTATAGAAAACATCAAGACCATAGCCGTCCTTGATACTGGGTGTACCATCAGTACAATAACTCCCTCTTTTTTCTACAATAATTTAAATAAAAATAATAATGATCTCACTATGCCTAACATAAACGAAAAGTTCCTTGAATTAGCACATCGCAAAATAACTGTTAAACAAATTGGTCGTACTAAATTACCTTTGAAAGTGTTGTTTAATGGTATAACTGTTGAACACATCTTTGAAGTGTTTGACTTTAACGATGAAAATGCTTCTGTAACTATTGGAATGGATTTACTGAATCCTCTAAACATTCGTATACATGGTCTACCTGTATCACATATTATTTCTAATAACCCTACTATTCCTGATCCTATCGATCCTTCTACACATGCTCCAAACCAATCTCCAGCGGGTACTAAAGAAGAACGTGAATATTTGTTAAGTTCCATTAAACCTTATCTCGATAAGAATTCTATTATCCCCATCCAAACACATTGTAACCTTCCCAATTCAGTTATCACTCTGGCCACTACACCAGGTGTTACTGCATATAGAAGACAATACCCTGTTCCTACTGCCTATGAATCCATATTACGTGAACAGGTCAACAAATGGTTAAATGATGGAGTGATTGAACTAGCTGCACCAAATACAGAGTGGAATTCTCCCATTTTATTTGTTAAAAAGAAAGATGCTCAGGGTAACTATACTAATGACGTTCGACCATGCATCGATCCTCGTCATGTCAACAGACTACTAGTTCAAGTTGATCGTTTTCCCTTACCTTTAATCAATGAAATGTTCCATAAAATGGGTAATGCCAAATGGTTCACCACTCTTGACTTGAAACAAGCCTTCCACCGCTTTCTTGTCAATGAATCAGACAGACCGAAAACAGCATTTACAGTTGAAGGTCAACAGTACCAATTCAAACATGCTCCGTTTGGTCTAGCACCAGTATCTGCTATTGTCCAAAGAATTCTTACTACACTCTTCCATGATATTGCTGAAGTACATATCTTCGTTGACGATATCACTATTGCCACAACTGATAATGTTAAGATCCATACCACCATCTTACAAGATGTTATCGAACGTTTAACAAATGCGAATCTAATCTTAAACATTGATAAATGCCACTTTGCACAAAGCACAGTCAACTTACTTGGTTTCACACTAGGAAGTAGCGGGTTAGCTCTTGATCAACGCAAAATCACCAACGTAATGGAATGGCCTGTCCCAAGAACTGGAAAACAAATACAACGTTTCCTTGGACTTGTAAACTACTTCCGTACACATATACTGAAATTCTCTATCTTATCTAATCCTTTGGATAAATTGAGAAGTGAAGGTTCGTTAGATAAAATATGGACTCATACACACGAACAAGCCTTTCGTAAACTACAGAATGCCCTGCAAAATGCACCGGTTCTACGTTCTCCTGATCTTAGTCATCCTTTTGAATTGGCTACTGATGCTAGTAATACTGGAATTGGGGGTGTACTATATCAAGTCATCAACAATTGAAATAGAAGGAGGTGGTTAACTAACAAAATAGAGAAAGACAAGGTAGAGTACTTTTTGAGACTATGTTTATTTTATAAAATGATAGAGTCAGAAGTGTCCCTCACGACAAGAACCCCCTTTCAATCACTTCAATTGATTGTGGTATTTATATGTTTGAATGCCTTGTTTGAATAGGCGGCATGTACTTGACAGAAGATCTAATTATGGATTGAATGTTTAGTTGATAAGTGAATATAGAACAGATCTGATGATCCTAGTGGATGAGGATTGTTGTGATGTACATAAACATTCCACCTTTCTTCCCTCTATTGAATTTTCGGGTACTTTTAATCCCCGTTCAATCACACATCTATAATAAAATCCACATATCAATATTATTACCAACATTAGCGATAACAAAACCATCAGTTTACCAGTACAAGAACATCAAGAAGCGAACATTATCAGTTATAAACTAAGTTTAAAACTTCCTTCTCAACTAGCCCCATCATTCAGCAAGAGACGTTTCTCTGCTTTTTCACCACCTATGTCACCTGAGCCTACTAAGAGCGGTACAAAACCTGTCTTATCTCGTAAAGAAAGGATGACCATTACTGATCGCAACCGAAGCTTGGTACTGCGTGATCGTACTATCCCATCTACCGCTTCTATTTTGAAGAAGAAAAAGATTAATGCTTCCTCAGCTAAGGCTGCAATTAAGGCTACAACTAGCAACACTGAATCATTATCATCTGATGTACAACCTAGTAACACTGATCTTATTACAACATCCAATGAGGTTGATTCTAATGAATCTCAGGATCATATGAGTACACCTGTTGTCTCTCCATCTGGTAATACGCATGTATTACCATCACCTGCTCTCCCATCCATGGATTTTGACCATGCTAATACTCCTGAATGGGCAATCTACTTCCATCGTACAATGCGAGAACATGAAGTGCGCTTTAACCAATTGGATATTCTAGTCCAAGAAATCACCCACTTACGATCAGAATTGGAAATAACTCGTGCAGCACTTTCGGCATCCGACGAGCGATATCAACAGCTTCTTTTGAGATTTGAATCAAAAGATTTAACTCGCGTTGTACCTAAAACAGCCATCGTGGAACAAGAGGATATGTCACTTGATCCCGTGACTGACAATTTCCCTGCCCTGGCCTCTCCTGCTCCCATACGTGGTACTGAAGCATCTTATACTTCAACCGATTCATATGCTGCACGTGCAGCTGCACATATCCCTCCTCCCAATCGTCGTTCTGCTAAAAGAAACATTACACGTAAACGAGTTTCTTTGGCTCGTCAGTTTCTCCCTCCTTCAGATGATCAAGGATTTACTTACCTATACATGCCCATCCGAGTAAAGAGTCGTCCTTCTGAGACACGTAAGACTTTGTCCACATTAGGATTACCCTCTCACCGTGTTCTCGACATTTGCTATCCTACCAATGGAATTGTTGGTGTTTTGGTTCACAACGATTTTGTTAGTAATGCCACTTCTATCCTTGCCAAATACGGTATTGCTCTAATTGACAATTTTGATCCTACTGCTGAATCTATTCTTAAGGATCCTAGTTTTGCTAATGATTCTAAGTGTATTCGTCAACAGATCGCTTTGGCCCTTCATCAGAATAGGCTGTTGAAGGTTCTCCATCGACTGCGACAACCTGTTTGTTTTGCTGCTGCTCGTTCTTTCCTGAGTCAATCTTGGATATATCAGGAACAATATGACAGCTTCTTGTCTGATCACACTTCTCGCCCTACTCCCATCAATAAGAACTCTTCAAAAAAGGTTATGGAGAAATTGGCTGCCACTTTCCAAGCCTCTAATGACAATAATGACCTCGATATGGACCAAGCTGATGGTGAACCAGCCAATACTCAATAGATGAGTATTTATGATGATATCGATTTATCAACTCCTTATGAACCATCCACTCCTTTATTTTCTTCACTGAAGTTATGCTCACTAAATTGTAGAAGTCTCGTCAAAACAGGTAATCCTGATTTGCAAAGAGGCTTTATTCGCTATCTACGTTCACTTAAGCTCGATATTATGTCACTCCAAGAAACCCATGCCAACTCACCGTCAATTCAAACCTCCCTCGATATGCAACTACAATGTCATTCCTCTATCTGGACTAAACACTGTGGTATTGTATCTATGAACCCTTCTATGCTACTTACTCCTATTTTAATTACCATTGACCAACGAGTCATAATATGCACATTATCACACATCAACAACCTTTTCAAACCCATCACTCTCGTTAACATTTACGGTCCTGCCCAGCCTACTGACCGACCGCAATTTTATCAGAACTTACTTCAACTTCCTCATTTTCAAATGGATAGTCCCTCGTCCAATTTGAACATGTTGATATTGGGTGACTTCAACTTGCATGTTTCTGATTTCACCAGTTCTCCTTCTCCTGATCCATCTTGCTCACGTTCATTGTGGTGTCATATGCTTGTTAATTCCTTTTTCTTGAGCTCAGTTAATGATGTTCCTACTTATCGTAGTGGCAACTCTTCATCGTTAATTGACTATATATACACTTCTTCGGATCTACATCAACATCTACATCGTTCTAGTGCTGAATTTATTAACTCGAACTGGACTGATCATGCTATTCTCACGGTATCTTTTCATTTCACTAATAATTGTCAGGGCCATGGATTATGGAGAGCAAATCCAGCACTAGCCAAGAACCCTTACTTTGTCAATGAACTATATAAGCAGCTAGACTGGTATCACAGTGAACTAACTGAGTCTTCTTTATCTCCCCAAGTTCAATGGGATGCGATCAAGGATATAGTCAGAAAGGTAGCTAGAACAATTGGTCGCCGGGCAGCATCCTACCGCAATCGTGCACTTCTTCGATTTCAACGTTCAAGAAATAAGCTTCTTCGAAAATGCCATGGCAATCGATCAATAGTCTCGGATAAACTTCTTCTTCTTGAGAAATTGATTGGATCCCTCCAAAATGAAATAGCCCAGAATGACATTCTTCGGGCTGGGAAACACTGGAGAGAGAATGGGGAGAAATCTGCTGGATACCTAAAGCGTTCAATCACATCTCGTGCGGTTAAGCGTAATATTGAATCTTTTCTACACCTGTTACATCTGAGATATGTACCTCTACACCCGACCTACAATCTGCAGCTTGTGCTTTCTACTCTGATCTGTATACCTCTACTGATATAGATAGCCATAGCGTTGATATATTATGTTCTTCTATCCCGGAGTCTAGTCTCTTAACTGCATCCTCTCATCCTGCTATTCTAAAGAAGTTTGACATTGTGGATATTATATCTGGTGCCAAATGATCTCCTCGTCATAGTAGCCCAGGAACTGATGGTATTCCGTATGAGATATGATCTATTCTTTTGAATCATCCTGAAACTGCTGATACTGCTGTCAAAGTCTAGAACGATGCTCTTCTTCGATCAATATTTCCTATAAGCTGGAATAAAACTTCAATGGCTTTACTTCCAAAGAAAGGTGATTTAGCTAATCTTCGGAATTGGCGTCCAATATCACTGATCAACACAGATGCAAAAGTATTTACACGACTTCTTAACGCTAGACTGATGCCTTTTATATCCAAATGTATATCTTCAACTCAGCTTGGGTTCATGCCTGGTCGCTTTATTGCTGAGAATGGTCAGATGGTCAATATTATCCAGTTCATAGCGACTAAACAACAATCTTCTACCATCGGTCTTCTTCTCGACCAAGAGAAAGCTTATGACCGTGTTCACCCAGATTACCTTCGCCAAGTTATGCTTAAACTTGGAATTCCAAACCAAGTTGTGTCGTCTATCACTAGCCTGTTCTTCAATACAGAAATCTCAATTAACATAAATGGACACATTACCCCTGAACCTGTTCTCCAACAGCGTGGTCTTCGTCAGGGTGACCCTTTGAGTCCTCTTCTGTTTAATATAGCATTTGATCCTTTCCTCCGTACTGTCCAACAAGATTCTCATTTCACTGGTTTCGATTTCTACCATGAGACAAGCACCTCACCCCATAGATTTCGACCCTCTTCTTCAATCCGTACGTTGTCTACACCTTTCAGTCAATTATCTATAGTACAAAATGTAATTCCGCAATCATTTCGGCCCTCAATTCTCCCCATCAAAGTCCTTGCATACGCAGATGATACTATTGTGTTTCTTAGGAACCAAAATGACTTCTTTTGCCTAGAAAATTGGATAGATGTATATCAGAAGGCATCCAACGCTAAACTGAACTTATCCAAAACCAATGTTCTGTCATTTTCAGGCTTACCTCATCCAGCTTGGCAATCATTCCTCTCCTCAAAAGACATCACCACTTGGCACGATCGTCATTCACCATCTGCCCTCATCTATCTTGGTTACCCTATTTGTTCATCTATGCAGCAAAAGAATCTATATGTTAGCCAACTACTTCATACTATGCGACAATCCTGTCAAATACACTCACAACGCAATCTCTCTGTTCGGGGACGTGCAACTGTTCTCAACACTCTGATTCTCTCCCGTCTGTGGCATGTCATGCGCTTGTTTTCTTTCACCTTATCTCAGCTTGCAGCTATTCGTAGTATTAGTTCCAAGTTTATTAACCACAGAATATTTCCCCTCATTCGTTTTGATATGCTGACTCGACCTCGAACTCATGGTGGCTTAGGTGTTATCAGTCCTTTTCTCCAGCAGAATGCATTACAATGGCGATGGTTGAGGCCACTTTTGGCATCAGACACTTGCTTTTCTTCTATTTCCTGCCATTCTTTGCCGTATCTAAAAGCAACTCTTCATTGGCTATATTCATCTAGTCAATTCCCTTCATACCGATGGTCATTGCTGTTTCCTGAATGCCGGTCTTTTCTGTGGTCTACAAACAGAACATACACCTCCTCTCTTTCGACGTTTACCAACATCTTTCGAGCCATGGATGCTATTCCTCGTAAATTTGATAACTGCCATACTACAGCAGAAACATGTCTCCGACTTCCATTGACAGCACTAATCGTTCACTCTCTTCCTCAGGGCTCTCCCTCTTTGACTACTTTTGTGGATCCTATCTCTCTTTTTAAGCATCATCCTGGTATCAAAAAACTCCTAGGATTCCATGTGTTTTACCACGATCCAGAACTACAGATAGTCCGCCTTCGTACTTCTGGTGAATTTAACTCATTTCCTAACACTGCTAAACAAGTTATTAGATGGCTGCTTTCTCGTAAACTCATTCTTCAACCTTTTTTCCTCGCTCTCTTTTGCCCTGCTCCTAGAATTGATCTGCAACTACCATACGATGATCCAAGTGCTCTGCTACCTTTTGTTCGATCTTATCTTTCATAAACACCCTTGCTAGCTGATCGATCATCACTCTTTCCCCCTTCTCCAATTAATCGTGGATCTATTCAAGAATACAAAGCATTAATATCTCCTGCTCTTACAGTTGCCCCACCTCTCGATTCTTCTTTGTGGACTGTATTCTGGACATTACCTATTCTGTTACCTGCTCGCACTATCCTATATCGTGCACTGCATCAGAAAATACCTGTTCGATCTCTACTTCATCGGATGAACCCCTCATTGCATACATCTCCACACTGTCCTCGCTGTTTAGCTCAAGGTGATAGTCAAGTTGAAACCTTCCATCACTTCATGTTCACCTGTCCTTCTCTAAATACTATCTGGAAGAGTATATTTGCTGAATACTTTTCTCCCAACATAACCGATGATCAGTTGGAATCTTTCCTCATTCAGCTATTCCATCTCAAAGGATACAATCCTCGTCTTTACCCTCTCTTTGCTTGTGGTGTTCAGGGCATATGGTCTGCTCATTGGCGACTTGTATTTGATGATAAGCCGTTTCTTCCAGTTGTTGTCTATCACTCTGCTCTTAAACTGCTTGCTCAGCTGTATGCTGAAAACTCTTTAACTTAACTAGGTACTAGTTATTCATTTCTCATTTCTTCTTTTATTTTATTATTATTTTATACCCAGTCCGTTCCACCTCTTTACATGTGTTACAGACTTTAAATAAACGGAGCATCGTCTCCCCTACAAACCAAAAAAAAAAAAATGTGATGTACATAAAAAGGAGATGTTGACAGTATATCAGGCAATTCATAGAGCATCTTTTAAGGAGGTTATTAACTAGATTGATTATAAGAATGAAATTGTATATGTAGTTCCAAATGCAGTAAAGAAATAAGGTTCATAAAGATGATGTTTCAAGATTATGAATCATCTGACGTGTGTATCCAGCTCTTTGTTACACTCTTATAATCCTTATTCTTGTACACCTGTAATAAATGCTACTAGTGCCTTAGTAATTCCTATTCTACAACAACAATAACATTCGCTACATTGGTTTCTCGGCACGAGCATTGACTAAATCTGAACGAAACTATTCTACTACGAAGCGTGAACTATTAGCAATTGTCTACATGTTCACCAAGTGTCATCAGTGGCTATATGGAACTCATTTTACCCTCTACAATGATCACAAAGCACTAGTGTATTTAAACACACAAGTCATTCCCAACCCAATGATGTTAAACTGGTTTGATACAATCTTCAGTTACCAATTCTACGTTGTACATCGTCCTGAAATCAATAATGTGTTGCCTGATGCTCTCTCTCGTTTGTTCTCCAAGGATGAAAACAAACAGGCGGGGGTATATCTGAGAATAATTCACTGAATTCATCTCAATCAACAGTCACACACAATCGTCATCATTCCCCAAATAGTCTAACACATAGAGTTGCTGCCATGAAAGCGACAGACTATATGACACCACCTCCTGAAGATAGATATCAACTACTATTAAATACCCACTTACTTGGACATTACGGAGCTGACCATATTGTCACCACACTCCACAATGATAACATGCACTGGACCAACCTTAACCAAGAAGCTTTGTCACTTGTCGGCAATTGTCCGGAATGCCAATTATTTAACATTGGCAAGCATGGTCATCATCCACCTAGAGAAAAACGATTTAAAACTAATAAAATATTAAAAGTTATTATATTTATTTATTTATTAAAATGAAATATTTCTTAAAATAAATTAAAAAAATAAAAAATTAAGATTATCTTAAAATATAAATGAAAATAAAATTATAATGATTTTCCAATTTCTTATATGTTCCAATTTTCCAATTATTATTTTTTTTTCCAAATTTCTGAAATTAATAGTTCAACTTTTTTTTAATATTCTGGTAAAAAAATAGTTTATTCATAAATATTAACAAGATGATAAATATTATATTTTTTACTATTCTGTTTTTTTTAGAATTATGATCAATTATATAATATAATGATTTTGATAAATTCAAGACGATTCTCAGAAGCATCCTTGCAGATGCACCTGGTGACCACTGGTGTATGGATCTTGGTACATTCAATGTTACATCAAGCACTGGTAATAACTTTATATTGGTCATGGTGGATATGTTCTCCAGATTTACCATATTAAGAGCATTACCCGATAAGAAAGCCATCACTATAGCCAAGGAACTAAAAGACATATTCACTCTGGTTGGATTCCCTAAAATAATTCAATCTGATAATGGGTTAGAATTCAATAATGAATTAGTATCCACTCTCATGAGAATTTCAGGAATTGATCATAGACTTTCTTTACCTTATAATCCACTTGGTAATTCTACCAATGAATCATTTGTGGGCATTACAAAAAAAACAATTGTGAAACGTCTACAAGGCGTCGTTAACGAATGGGATTACTATCTTCCTAGCACACAATATGCCATGAACTGCAAATATTCTCGTCTTCATAAATCAAGACCATTTACGGTTATGTTTAACAGACAACCTAACACACTTACTGATTACTCCCAAGTACAATCCAGTAAACAAATAACCAAGAACAGACTTTCTTCCAAAGAAATAAATGATCTTGAAACTAAGCTAGAAAATATAAACAAAGTAATCATACCTGCTTTGAAAGAACGTATTAAAGCCACACAGGACAAAGACAACACTTACTTTATGAAAAAGCATAAGATTATAAGAACTGTGTATCCAATCGGAGCTGAAGTACTTATAAAAAATGTAGACAAAGTAAAGAAAACAGATCCTAATTATGAAGGTCCTTTTATCATACGAGGATATACAAGCAATGGAAGCTACATACTAGTTGACAAAACTAACACTCCATTAACAAGAGATATTCCTACTTCCCACATAAAACTCATTCCTTCCAAAACTGGTACTACACCAGAAGAAGAAGAATGGGTAGGTGAAGTACTAGCCATTGTCGGTGATCGTAACACACCAACTGGTCCACAATATCGTATACGTTGGAAAGGGTACACCGAAGAAGACGACACTTGGGAACCTCCATCTAATATCTTTGGACAATTAGTTACTGATTATATAGCTAGAAAGAATGTTATTCACAATCCTAATGGAAAACTACCAAAGACAATTAACAAGCGCAAAGCCGTTAACCGGGATGAACGTGCTTTTAAAAGACATAAAGCTTCCAAGAAGGATGTGTAAGATCTTTTCCCTAAATTTTTCCCATATATAAATGGTTTGATGGGTTTTTATCGATCTTCCGCAAAGTCTACTACTCTTCTTACTGCCTTCTCTGGTCAGTCTTTATAAATAAACCCACATATTAACTGTACAGATATTACTGAACATAGAAATATTAGCCCAAAGAAATTCAACAATCATTCTATCACCATTAGTGCGTTGCTGATCCCAGTACACAATCTAATCATTCAATCTCTCAATCTTAATAGTAGTTTACATAACAGACTAAAGGTTACAATCAAACAACTCAGACCTTCACCTAATCCAAATACTGCAAGAACACATTCGTCTCTCACGATTGTTCCAATCTGGCAGGAGGCAATGATGTATCCATACAGCATATTGGTGCGATAAATAAAGTCTGACCTTGATTATAACTCACAATCCGGTAACTTGGTATTAACCCTGAGTTTCAATGAAAGATAAAATGATTTGAATGTAACAGTGGAACTGTTATAAGAAAAACACTCGTCATGCAAGTAAACATGATTGCTTATCCGGACAAACTACATCATCTTGTACTAAGCTCCTCAAGCTAACTCCCTTATAACCACATACACTGGTAATCATAAGTAATGGATATACATCCCTTTACTCTTACTGGCTATCATCACCTGTTCATATAGAAATTGCATTGTAGTCTCCTTATCTAAGGATAGGCTACATACCCTTAGCTTATAAAAACCATATTTCCAAATAACTATATAAGAGTACCTATTTTTAACTGTAATAAAGATCATACCCTTTTATTGAGTTCTATCAATTCCCTTTTGTTTTTATATAAGTTTTATCTACCAGATAAATCAAAAATGAATAAAAGATATGATATGATTTGAATAGAGGATAATTAATAATACAAGTGTGATATAATAACATATAAAGGATAGAAGATGATGAATATAAATATAGAGTGGATAGAGTATACGAGAATATCATGATCATAGAGAAGTGTGTAAGAATAATATGAAAATCATGATAATAAGAAGAAGAATAATCCAAATAGAAAAGAATCAAGTGAAGAGAAACTAATGGAAAGCATGAGATGTAAGGTGTCAGATAGATAAATATATGGAAGGCAGTTCATATGGATGATTGTCAAAAATGGGATCAGCGTTCAATCTTACGCCTCGAACGCTTATTGGCTGGAGCTTTTGGCTTGAATCTGCGCTTATTCACTCTTGGCGGCACGTGAGGGAACAGGGTTTCTATATAGGGACTTGCTGTGTAATCAACACCGACATTTTGTCAGTGTCCCAAGTACACAGCCATCGGATATGGAATTAGTGTCACAATACTATGAGCGACCCAAGAAATATAAAAGGAAGTTTACACCTACAAAACCAATCAATCAGAAGAGATCACGTCCCAAGCTGAATTGTATACTCCAACACGCCTGTCGATACCATAATCACCATTGCTAATACTCCCAGTGTCTAATGATCAAGTCATAAGCCTTATCAACATGTTCATAGCCTTTTATACAATACATTGTTCCCATCAGTAGTCTCAGAAGTCATGATGCATCACATTGTCATTGCTCAGCATTATATAATTTGTATTATCTTATATCTAGTTAAATTCCCATAGCACAATCCCATTTTATCTAGTTGACTTAATATCTCAGAAAACATATAAATATACCACAATTATTATTCAATAAACATTATTCTTTATCAACTTAATAACTATCTCTCTCTTAGTGTTACTACTAAGTAAACTAATACTCTCTTTGGGTGATCCCCGGTTTACTATCTGTCTGGTAATCAGATACCTGATTTACAAATGTGTCGGTGTCCAAGACACAGTCAAGCTCAATTTGGAACCTCTGTGGCCACACGTGCCTGTGCGATTAAACAAGCGAAAATTCAAGCCTAGAATACCAGCGAATAAACGTGCAAAACCTAGACCCAATCCTCCAACCAATTAGAATGCAGTATTACAACGATACCATATTTGACAGCTCTTCATATGAACAACAAGTAGATATCCTGAATATCCTTCTAGCTTCTTTTCATCTGATTCCTTGGTGTTAGATACTTTTCTTATGATTATTCCATTGTTCTATCATATTACTTTCATATTATTTTCTATCGTATATTCTATTCACTATGTATTATTCATCATTCATACTTCCTTATACTATTTATATTCTCTATGATATTCTATCCCTTAATTCCTCTATGTAAATATCATCTTATATTCATATCTCAAAGACATATAAATATACAATGAAATTGCATAGGAAATAAACTTCATCTTATCTTTACTATAAACTTCACTTTACGTGTATTCTTTTAATTGCTATTAAAAGAAGTATCTTGGTTATACAATTATCTATATCTGGTCTTGGTTTACTAAGGATTTTACAAATGTGTCGGTGTCGGTTTCACAAGTGACCTTAGTTTGGAACGTCCATTCTCTCACGTGCCCATAAAAGCGAACAAGCGAAGAGTTAAACCATCTGTTCCTACAAGAAAGCGCTCAAGAGCCAAAGTGGTACAAGCTTCCAATTCTGGTACGCTTCCTCCTGGTTCTTAAATGTCTGGTGCTTCGACACTGCAACAATCACGATCACTTCCTTTGACATTATTGTCTTCATCATATTATTGTATTATACCATTGTATTATTATATTTCCTATATTCTATCCTACTTATCTCGTTATTCATACTTATCACATTATTATTTATTCATTATGTCAACCCATATTTTATTATCAAAAACATATTTATACTCGTTGAATTTATATCAATAAAGACATTATCTTATTACCCATTAATCTCTTATTCTGTATTCTTTGTTGACTTCTTCATCTCTAAAGAAGTATCTCTCTGCCTGCCGTATTAAATACCCTATTTAAGTAAGACCAGTGATAAAGCCGTAAATTCATAAATGCATTGATACATACCGTAAGATAGTCACGAGGAGTTCTCTAAACCAGACTATTGCCAAGTCACACGACTCAGTGATTAGAGTAACAGATCTTCCCTTAATTATGAATAATCTTTTATTAAATAAACTGGAGCTTTTATTTCGCAATTGTCTCTATAATTCTTGTTACCAAATTAAATATTTGAAGATCAGAACAGAAACAGTAACACTTATAAGCATTCGAATATCTATTGCAGGACCTTAAGTCTCGGAAGAAACTGCATTAAGAGAACCATTAGCTCAAACCACCATCTCACACATCTGCACCGCAAACGTATCATTGGAGGTCTCGCCGAGACATTAGTTTTAATACATCATATTTGCCTTGCACAAATATCTCAGCAAACAAAGAAAACCTGTGTATAATATACTGGATAAAGAAAAAATAGAACCAGTATTGCAGAAAATGACAACTGAGGATAACAACAGTGCTTTTTTAAGATTCCTACCACCTATTGAACCATTTGATGGTGAAGATAAAAAGGTGGCCGAATCTTGGCTGAAGAGCGTAGAAAGAGTAAAGAAAGTGAGCAGAATGAATGATAACATCGCCCTTATAGTCGCAACATCAAACCTTACTAAAAGAGCAGCAACTTGGTGGGGAACTGTAGAAGAGACAACTGCTAACTGGAATGAATTTGAGAGGAAGTTCAAAAAGAAATATAGGGGAGATAAGAAGATCAATGGATGGACAAGAATAAAGACCATTAAACAAGAGAATAATCAGGATATTGCAGACGTTATTAATGAAATCAATACTCTTTTCAAGTCTGTTGGCATGAACGATGATGACTCGAAGAAATCCTTTTTTATTGCCTCCGTCAAACCTACTATTGCTTTTGAACTAGAACGAAGAATCAGTGAAGATCATACTTACGACCAAGTTACAGAAGAAGCTATTACCGTTGAGAATCTATTGAAGAAATATGAGGGTGCAGTACCTGCTATGGAAAAGAAAGTAACCTTTATGTCAGACAAAATAAATGAAGTACAACATGGTGAATCACAATCTGCACTAACTACAAGCACTAATCCTAGTACTAGTAATACCACATATAATAGCTTAGATGAACTTATTAAGAGAATCGACAACCTACAAATCAATGTTGTTGAACTTATGGAACGTGAAGGTAAAAGAAGTAACAATACTATCGGAGACAGAAGTAGATTCAGTGAAAGACCTCCATTTGATCGAGTACGAGGACCACTGGTCTGCTGGAATTGTGGAAGAGAGGGCCATCCTCAAAGATTATGTACAGATCCACCAAGAATACAGCGGGGAACCAATAGTAACTCTGAGCCAATCTCGGGAAAAGAGAATGGGCGCCAGTAGACCGGGAACCTACTGACGTCCAGAATAAAGGTAACAATAGTTCCCAAATATCTAATAATGTAAATATTAGTATGATAGAAGTAGATAATTATGAAGACAGCAATGGTGTAGAAATAAACAACGTAAAGAGGAAAGCTGATGAGAACAGCGCAGAGAGTGGAGTAAGAAGACACAATACCAGGCCATCCAAGAAAGGGAAAGAGCGTGCTAATACAAGACCTGAACCAGTAGAAACAGGCCCCTCGTTATGGCAACATACACAGCCTTCTCAAGTACAGCCTGCCACTCAGCCCATGCAGTTCCAACCACCTACCTTACAACCATCAGTAAGCACAGCTATGAACCAACCTATGTACCAACAGCAACAACCTATGTATGCAAATACACAACCCATGTTACCCCATAAGACTCAGCAACCTGTCGTTTTTGGACCGCAACTTCATCCTAGGCCTAAGCGAGTTTGGAAACCTGTTGAACAATTGCAAGTCCATGTACCTTTAGAAGACCCATGGAATAAGTTAAAGAATACTCAAGTTACAATGTCAGTTGCTGAATACTTTGCGCTGAACAAGGATATGGCCAATAAAGTTAAAAAAGGAATCATGTATTTGCATCGCAGAAGACCCAGAAGAAGAGACCTAGCACAGAATAGGCTGCCAGTAACCAATGACCCCGTTGTAATCAATAATCTTTGGTCAGGTGGCCTATTAGATGAAGAAGTATATGGGAGTAGTGTTAATGGTGTTATGATCAGCAGTGACAGTGAAGAGTATAAAGGTTTATCCAGCGGTAACTACAGCGGTAGTACAAGTGAATATGATTCAGATTCATCGCATACTGATGACGAAGAAGAGAGTGTAGTCGAATACCCATACAATCGGGAAGAAATGAAGAATTCTAAACCGTCTAGAGTTCTCACTGTTATTAAGGGACAGATTATTGAAACTGTTTTCGACAGCGGAGCAGCAGTCTCTGTTATGAGCAGGAAGCTAGCTAATCGACTAAATCTGTCCGCACATAAGCATGATTACATACCTTTGACGGGTTTTCAGGTGGTAAGAACGTTAAAGGCACAGTTGTTACTAATGTACCAATAGTGATAGGCGGCAAGCTTAGGAAAGAACATTTCTGCATTGATGAATCTGAACTTACAAGAGATGTCTGTCTGTTAGGTAGACCATGGTGTTGTATAATACCTAGTAGTGTCCACCACTCTAGACACTATCCAACTATGTCTTATTGGTTCTATCTTCCTAATCGAGAATGACCTATCAACTGGATCCTTCACATGATCTCATTAGGTTAATTCATTATGTTCTTAATATTATTGTACATCCGCTTAACATTGACGTTCCTTGAACTATTCAGTACCGAATATCAGGAATACCCAATAGAGGATCCACGATCTATTTAAGAGCAGTTCTGATCTATCTTAATAATGTCATATCCGGATAATCCTCTCTAGTTATCGTTTATCCTTATAAACTTTTACTCATAACTACATCTAATAGGTTCACTACATTTAACGAGTCATATAACATGGATCATAGTTTAGCCGTATCTCTTTTCTTATAAATAGTCTTGTTGTTTTCTTAATTAATAAACAATCATCTTACTCTTGGTCAGATTACTTTTATCGTTCCTTACTATTTTATTACGTTTGTATACTCGTATACAACACATGGATGAAGCATCATGATATTCGTATACTGAGGAATGGGTCTGTCGTTGGTATACCAACAAGCAATGGTCGTATGATCGAAGTTCAATGCCTGGAAGACTATGAAAGTGGAATGCAAGGTATGAGCGGTGTTCCTATCTACTCAGTGCAAGTCAAGGAAGAATCAACTAGTGGCGTAGAACTCAAGACTTATCGTGAAGAGGTGGTATCTGATGCATTTCTACGTAGCGAGGGTGAAGCCAAGCCAAGTGTTAATCCAATTTTCAGTGAGCTTATTGAGAGTTATAGAGACTGCTTTGTTGAGTACAATGGTCTTGGTAAAGTGAAAGGTGCCTATCATGAAATTGCTACTACCACAGAGGTACCCGTTAGATCGAAGCCATACCGCTTGACATTGGATGAAGAAGATAGTTTAAAAGAAGAACTGCAAGGTTTACTAAAACTAGGAATCATTCAACCTGGAAATGGGAAATACTCTTCACCAGTTTTTTTTGTCCCAAAGAAAAATGGCAAGTTTAGACTGGTTGTCAACTATATTGGCCTGAACAAAATTACCGTAAAGGATAGTTACCCCTTACCACACATCGAAGAAGTGCTTGATTCGTTAGGTGGAAACTCGTATTTCACAACACTCGATGCAGCCTCTGGTTTTTGGCAGATTGAGATGCACCCTGGCAGTATAGAAAAGACTGGGTTCGTTACAAAGTTTGGATGCTTTACCTTCTCTGTCATGCCCTTCGGATTAACAGGTGCTCCTAGTTCATATAGCAGACATATGAACAACATACTTGGCGAATATGTAGGAGTATTCCTCTATATCTTTATCGACGATGTGATATGCTTTAGTAAGACAGCAGATGAACACCAGGAACATTTGAGGTTGATCTTTGAAGCTTGTCGGAAGTCCAATCTGAGGCTGAGGCTGGAGAAGTGTCAAGTCGGTAAGAGAAGTGTTACTTACCTTGGACATGAAGTAGGCGAAACCGGTATCACCCCTTGTGAGGACAATGTGAATAAGATATTGAAGTTGAAACCACCGACAAACAAGGATAAAGTTAGATCGTTACTTGGAATGACAGGATACTTCCGGAGGTTTTACATGGAATATGCGAGTAGAATCGAGCCATTACTACGAATGTTGAAGAAGGATGCCATGTTTGAGTGGAATTCGGCACAACAGGATGCATTTAACTACTTGATAAGCACCCTCATATTCCCTCCAGTGCTATCCTACCCTGATCGTAGCCAAATCAAAATCCTCACCTGCGATGCCAGTTACCGTGGTTTAGGTGTCATCTTTTCACAGTCCCCAGATGGTACCGAAGAGAATGAAACGGTGATTAGTTATGGATCAAAGTCCTTAAACAACACTCAGAAGAATTATACAGTATCTCACCTTGAAGCGCTAAGTATTATCTGGGCAGTGAATCGGTACCGGTATTACCTGTCAAGCAAGACCGAGTTTATCATTCGTACCGACCACGCCGCTCTTGAGTTCTTCTTCAACAGTAACAAGCCTAGCCCAAAGTTACAAAGGTGGAAGGCATGTCTTATGGGATACAAATATCGCGTGGTCTATAAAAGAGGTATCGATAATCCAGCAGATGCGTTGTCGAAGTTGGCAATATAGATATAAAAAAAAAAAAAAAAAAAAAATAGGGAAGTGGAGGTTGGGCATACATATTATATATTATTGGGAAAAGCTGCAAAAAAAAAAAAGAAGAGAGTATAGAAAAGGACAATTATATAAAAGAGCGGCAAGAAAGACAAAAAAAAAAAGAGAAAAGAACAAAAGATACAAAAAAAGAAAGGAGAAAAAAGAATATAAGATAAAAAAAAATAAAAATAATGATTAATACACACACTATATATATCACTAATACAATCGAAAAAGAAAATCAACAATACAACAATACAACAACTAACACACTACAGACAACAATGAATTATCCAGAATACATAGCAATCACACAATTAATCAAAGACAAGACTTATCCATTGGATTCTACAGAAGAGTTCAAGGCATCATTAGCAAAGAAAGCAAGCAAATACATAGTTTTTAAAGGGCGATTATATACTCAACCAACATCTCGACAAGGAAGTTTAGAAGTTTTACATCAAGGCAACATTGAGCAAGTAATCGAACAGGTACACAAAGAAGGGCACTTAGGTATTAATAATACCCGGTATAAGATGAAATCGACCTATTTGCCAAAGGATTGTCCGATAGAATAAAAGAATATATCAAGTCATGCGAAGCTTGCCAGTATAGGAAAAGAAAACCAGTGGTTAAAAGTAACCCTGCCAAACCCATTACAACACCAAGCACACCATTTTATATGATTGGATGCGATGCCATCGGGCCTGTGGTTGAGTCGAATAGTGGATGCAAGTATATCTTAGTAGCTGTAGACTACCTTACAAGATGGCCAATGGCTAAAGCAGTGAAGGATATTATCGAAGAAACTACAACTGAATTTCTGTTTCATATTATTCAAGATTTTGGTGTACCAAGATATATTCTAACCGACAGAGGTAGTAACTTTTTATCAAAATATGTCAAGGAGTTCCTGAAAAGAATGGAGTGTAGAAATTTAACCACTACAGCATTCAGACCCCAAACGAATCGTCTCTGTGAACGAATGAATCAAAGCCTTACTCAAGTGTTATCGAAAATAGTACGTGACCATGGTGAAGTCAAGGACTGGGATCAATTTATACCATCAACTCTACTTGCGCTACGAACTATGAAAAATGATTCTACCGGTTATACTGCTGGAAAACTACTGTATGGTTATGACTTGAGAACACCGGGAAGTTGGCCAGCTCCAAGTCTAGATTTTGAAGAAGGAAATGAAGATGCAGCCATAGTTGAGCGTATTGAAGGAATTCAAAAGGCGATGGATGAATGTCGAATAGCCGCAAGAAATAAATCAAACGAAAAGAAGAAAAAGCAGAAAGCGAAGTATGATGAAGGGGTCAAGAACACTAAGAGGTATCAAGTCGGTGAACAAGTTTTGATGTATGACCATTACAAAGAGAATAAGTTTGCAGATATCTGGATTGGACCGATGATAGTGACTCGAGTGAACCAGTCTGGTACTTATCATCTCCAAGGACCAAATGCAAGACGACTTGAAGGAGCGGTAAGCGGTGATCAACTTTTACCCTACAGCCAGAAGAGAACAATGATTCCGGATGTTGCTACAAAGAGACATGAAGAGATATTTCAAGCTTGGTTAGAAAGAAGAAACTGAGTAAGCCGTCTGGTTTTGGTAACTCATCATTGAGGGGGAAGCATGATACGTACCGTAAGGTAGTCGCGAGGAGTTCTCTAAACCAGACTATTGCCAAGTCACACGACCCAGTGATTAGAGTAACAGATCTTCCCTTAATTATGAATAATCTTTTATTAAATAAACTGGAGCTTTTATTTCGCAATTGTCTCTATAATTCTTGTTACCAAATTAGGAATATTTGAAGATCAGAACAGAAACAGTAACACTTATAAGCATTCGAATATCTATTGCAGGACCTTAAGTCTCGGAAGAAACTGCATTAAGAGAACCATTAGCTTAAACCACTATTTTAAATATCTGCATTGCAAACGTATCAGTAATATACACGGTGATTGAGGGTAGCTTAATTATGAGGGAGACAAGTATTCACAGTTAAGTACCAACGATAATTCTAAGAGACAACCTGTTAATTACTACTCTATACCAAATGAGAACCAAGGCGACTGTAAAACCTACTTCAAGTGTATAGGAACCAAGTAAATAGCTGGGAGCACTTAGATATTATAAGAGACACTAGTTCAGTTGGAAAGTTCTTGACCAGAAAAGTTAAGGTAAGAAAGATATCTCCCTATTTATTATACCATGTCAAATGGCTACTTATATACTGGATAAGAGGAATTATACGAGATCAATGAATCTATCTACGGATAATAGTATTAGGGGAAAGGGTACGAATAGGATAATAGTGGGGAAAAGGTGAATGATGAGTGGTTAAGATTCAGAGTAAAACCGGGTGATTGTTAATTAAAACTAATGAGTATTTTCATGAGTGAGTAGAACATAGAAGATAATGTAAAGTAGGAAATGAAAACAGAGTGAATAAGGTTATAAAGATTACAATAAACAATAAAAATGGATATGTCTTGATGGATGGTAACATAATGATCTACATAAGCTATCCCTTACACCTTTGTACTCCCAAAATTATAGCTGATTACCCGAAACAGATGATAACCCAGACTAATACCAATATGAGTGGAGTCACAACAGGTCAATTCAGCAGATGATACATTGTAGTTATTACCCAGAGAAATATACCGAAAGATACGACCAATAACGAGAGAATTAACCTAGTGCTTCAGACTTATAACACCATATATACAGAACAGTAATATCGGTAGAACTACACCTAACAGATGACTAAACACTTTTAACAGAGGAACCAAGAAATACGAAGTTTACCCAAAAAAAACACAACACAGATACTGTCATCAGCATATAGGGGTTATGGCCCAATGGATAAGGCGTCTGACTACGAATCAGGAGATTCCAGGTTCGACCCCTGGTAACCTCATTAATAAAAATATCTTATGATATTTACCTTTTGTAACTGTTGCCTATTTTTGAGTTTTGATGAGTGTCACCTTATTTTATCAGGTTATACAAATACTGCTTATTAAGAAATGACATAGCAATCAAAAGAACACATGCAATATTATAAATCACAGAACATACAATAGATTATAAAGCAACTAACATATACACTCTATACATTATCTGACTAAGAAGCTGTCATACTTCTTATTATTAATCATAACTTAGCCCTTTGTAAAAACATATAAATACCCATCATCTTTTATTCAATAAACAATATTTTTTTCCTACCACTTAAATAACAAGTACCTTACACACAAAACTTATAACCACTTATTAAGAAAGGTGACAAGAAATGTACTCGCCCTTCGGGTTTGGAGCACAAAATAAGGTAAATATCGTACTTCATTTTCCATTTTTATATCTCTCTTCAGGCATTTAGTAAGATGGTTAATTCATCTCCTCTGTAAATCACATACCCCATCAATTCAGTGACTATCACACACTACGGATGAACTGGTAGTAGTTACACATTTGAAAGGGTCATAAACCCCTTCTTAATAAATTTTCATGTAGCGTCCCAATGATAATGATGGTATGTATTCTTAGTAATCATGAGCCAAATGCCCTAAATATTAAATTTGTTTTATTGAAAAATAAATGCAGTGTATATGTTCATCAATGTTATGCTTACATGATATCTTCACTATAAAAGATTTTGGACGTCTAATAACGGACAGACTGACTGATTTAGTCAGAATAGTCCGACTTTTCAGGACGTATACAAATCTAAGGATTTAACAGACGGGATGTTATCAGTCGTAATACTTCGGACCACCCATTTTTAATCACGTGACATTAACTCGGGCGAAAGATTCATATATAAAGTCTCTATTGGATACATGCTCATCATATACAAAGTGACTATTGGACAAATCCATATCATAAATCGTCATATAGACGTTGTTATTTTGGTTATTATTGTATGTAATGCATATCAAATGTATTTTTTTAAAAAATAGAATAAACTATTGCACTGAATAAAACTATTGTAATTAATATAAAACTGGTTATTCCATTTATAGAATCACCATAGAGTATAAGAACCATTGTAATCATTGTATGTTAAGAGAGATGGAGATAGATGGGGATAAAAAGCATTGTATGTTGTATCAGATAGAGATGGCAGGCAGTGTACATTGTGACAGAGAGAAATAATGGTATTCATTAAGCTGTATTGATTATACTATATGATAAAGAAGTTGTATTAGTAAACAGCATATATAGACCACATGGCAACTACCTACGTCTACTCCTTTTTACTCATAGATATCCATCTAATAGAAAGAACCCAGTTAGCATGCTGTATACTAGACAACATATAGGATACATACCACAAACAAGAAAGCATCATATATAGTAGTTACTAGTTTAGATAGCACAGAACTAAAGATGGAAATAGTATGAGTAATTGTATTGTCTGTATGTTATTTCATGTACTTACATATGTAATTCATACAGAAGATAGGACACCTATCCGCAAAGGGAAGTTAATGTCATGTATTGTTATAAAATGGAGTAAATTACACACCATACATAAAATATCTAGTTAATGATAAAGGTAGAGGAATGTTGCTGGGATGTTAATGGATACAATATCAATAGATAGGAGTGTAAGTATTGAGTTTATTATATGTTGTATCTGTTACTTACAGCTTCTTGATTACAAATAAGATATCTAATAAGAGAAAGTCAGTCTACTACACAACATGGTCATCATATAATCATAAGTACCAGAGCAACACCTATTCATACATCATAGGAGACAACACAAGGGACTTTATCGTGGGGATTATCAATACAAGATAATAGAACTAGGAGTATGATAATAAAGGATTACTCTTGGGTATATTACGTATAAACTTTGACTAAGAACACCATAAAACAAGCAACATAGATAGCAGAATACCGACAACCTTTACACCAAAACTGAGTAACAGATATACCAAAATATAAGCATTATAAATAATCAAAAAAAGCATTCCAGATTGATAACCAATGAAGAGAATAGACTAGTAGAAGAATAGAGGATACATCACAAAGATAGATAAGGAAAGCCAAAATATAAATATTCAGAGAGACACCAGATGGAATGAGAGTAACATCTAAAGAGTATATATCGATTTTGGTAGATAGAAGTAGGGCACCTTGTTTGACTACACTGAAGAGTCTCTATTTATACTATGTGTTGGTACATTTTATAATAGTACTTATTCAGAGTATTTGTTACCTATATTTCTGTCAAGTCTAAGATGAAGGTCATTACCTTCTTTCTATCTACTGCACAGGCACCTTAATTACAGTCTTTATTATATTCAAGAATAGTCATTACTAGATAAACGAAAGAAAAAGAAGATGGAAAGAAAGAAATAAAAAAGAACTTTACAAGGGTGGTATTATTATACTCCATCCCAAAAACATCTATTTGTATATTTTAGAGTATCAGGTGTGGTAGTTCAAGGTATTACTCACTGGAAGGAAATCAAGGAAGATGAAGAAAGCATATAACTGTGCTAAAGTAGTATTACCCAGCACTATGCCCATATATTTAGTCAGCCATCAACAGCTTTCTCGCTTTAGAAATACATGCACGCGATACAGCAATCTCATTAAACATGACTGTCCAGGTTATATACAGGCAAAAATTTAGAATACAGCACCTGAGTAACTTATTGGAATCCCACAGATTGTTGAATACCATCACTTGGACTCTATCAATCCCAATCAGTTTGTTGTATACGAGTATACAAACGTAATAAAATAGTAAGGAACGATAAAAGTAATCTGACCAAGAGTAAGATGATTGTTTATTAATTAAGAAAACAACAAGACTATTTATAAGAAAAGAGATACAGCTAAACTATCGATGAGTGTTAAACTATGATCCATGTTATATGACTCGTTCAATGTAGTGAACCTATTAGATGTAGTTATGAGTAAAAGTTTATAAGGATAAACGATAACTAGAGAGGATTATCCGGATATTACATTATTAAGATAGATCAGAACTGCTCTTAAATAGATCGTGGATCCTCTATTGGGTATTCCTGATATTCGGTACTGAATAGTTCAAGGAACGTCAATGTTAAGCGGATGTACAATAATATTAAGAACATAATGAATTAACCTAATGAGATCATGTGAAGGATCCAGTTGATAGGTCATTGTCGATTAGGAAGATAGAACCAATAAGACATAGTTGGATAGTGTCTAGAGTGGTGGACACTACTAGGTATTATACAACACAGTTATATATGTTTGGAATATAAGGTAGAATAGAAAGTTAGATACTGTTAAAACTGTGTATAGTTTATTGAGTATGTTTTATAACAAGAAATAAGATGAAGATAAAATCCTTCTGTCATTAGATGGGTATTTATATTAATTTTACTGCCTCTCTTGACAGCTCTGCCTGCAGTGTTCTGGTCGTCACTGGATCAACCTTCACATGATCTCCACATTGATTCCATATGTTCCAGATTAGGACACTTTTCATGCGTTCTCCACAATTCAACCCACTGCAGTCATTATAAACAATCATATATGCTTTTTACCTGAACCTGTTATTATACTATTCTATGTTACTCTATTCTAGATTCTATTCTAAGTGCCATGTGATTCTACTCAAGTGCGATCTGGGCCTTGGATAATAATATTCAATCTCAGTTCCTGAAGTTTCAATTCTAGCACTCTTTTAGATATATCCTCAACAATATATATGAACAGCTCTAAAAGAACAACCCCTTCTGTATCAGATTGTAATGACTAGAATGCACCCTTATTGCGGACATCGAATATTGAACCCTTCATGTATTCCTTATTCAACATTCCCTGAACCCACATTCCGGATATCAAAGATGGACTCATTCCAAATAACAGACACTCTCGATACTCATTCCATAGACTAGTAACTGAATATAAATACACTCTCATAGATTTGATTAGATAGCTCTTTAGTTTGTTATTAAACGTATTCCTAATAAATATTCTATACTATTACTATATCTATTGTTTCTAAAGCACTTAATACCCATCCATCGCCTATCTGTTTCCCGTATCTTACAGTATAACAAACTCATTTGTATTACCTGCTTTTTCTGGTCTTGTCTCTTGTCTCTTGTCTCTTAGCTCTCGTCTCTTGTCCATCTTGTTCCTTGTCCTATAACCCACTTACCTGCCTAATAGAAATGTCCCAACAACCCGTCACCCCCGCTGTCGATAACATTACTGAACAACTATCTAGAGCTGATATCTCTGATGCCAATTCTCTTCAAAGAAGTGGTCGTTGTGGCCGTGTTAACGATCCACCTATGTTCGATGGAAATCCTGCCAAGTTATCTAATTTCATTACTCATGTTAAGATGTCTATCTACTCGGATAGCTCTCGTTTTGTTGATGAAATCACCAAGATCTGTTTCCTCTGTTCGTTCCTGACTGGTTACGCTTTTACTTGGGCTGCTCCATATTTAGAAGACCTAGGAACTGATGATATGGATAATTGTATGTCCTCCTTTGCTCTTTTCCTTTCCGAGTTCCGTCTGAACTTTGGAGAAGTAAATGAACAGCAGACCACAGAGACAAAACTACTTCGTCTCCGTCAAGACCATACCTCTGCTGCCGAGTATGCTGCAACTTTCCGTCGTTTGTCAGTTTGATCTGGGTACAATGAAGTTGCTCTGCTAGGATTGTTCCGTGAAGGCCTTTCGGATGATCTAGCAACTAGAGATTTGCCTGATGATCTGCCTACTTATATCACTAAAGTTGTGGAACTAGATAATAGATTGAGAGATCGAATTGGTTACCGACGCTCTCCGGGTTATAGATCTGCCTTTCCTGCCTCTCGTCCTCACTACTTACAGCCTCCTGCAAGTAATTTCCGAAGAGAGTCTGATGTACAACCAATGGACCTAGATAGTGCAAGAGTCCGTAGGTTTGCTCCATTACCTGCCGAAGAAAAGGACCGTTGACGGCTGGGACTATGTCTCTATTGCGGAGAAGAAGGTCATATCGTCTACCATTGTACCAAAAAGGGAAAAGCCCCTACTCAGAGAAATTAAAAGAGTTTTCTTTGAGTATAAACACTAATAACATATCTGAAGTTAATAAAATTCCATTAATTACTTCTGATATTAATCCAAAATCTCTTTCCCTTATATCCAATACTGTCTACCCTTGTTCTGTTAATACTGTCCCTACTCCTGAGAATGTCAAGAATGGCACAGACATCCAATTGCCCCTGTCCATCTCAACCCCTTTGCCCTGTAATAAGCTTATTACCATTCCTGTCTCTCTCCGATCTGGTGACAAATTGATCAATACTATTGCTATGATTGATTGTGGTGCTATGTCTAACTTTATCAATCTTGATTTTGTCCAGCAACATGGTATAGCTACTACTACAAAAGCCGAACCACTGCAAGTACAAACTGTTGATGAACGACCCATATTATCCGGATTGGTTACACTCGATACTACCCTTAACATGATTATTAATTTACATTCCGAAAGTATCTGTTTAGATGTAGTTTCTATTGGTAGATACCCCATCATCCTTGGTATGCCATGGTTTAGCCTCCATAACCCTTCCGTTGATTGGACCAAGCGTCAATTAGTATTTCCCTCCAAGTTCTGTGCAACCAACTGTATGGAAGATAATCACATTGTTTATGCTATTGACGAACCTGCATTGGAAGAACCACTAGACGCCTCTATAGCCATGATCTCCGAACCAGCCCCTGATAGTGGTAGCACTATTGGTTTTCATGATATTATAGACAATCCCAATACTAATGCCCCCGAGATCTTAACCCCTTGCATTCCTAGTAAATACACTGAGTAGTTAGATGTGTTTAGTAAAGACTCAGCAAACTCCCTACCTAACCATCGTGGACAAGCTGACCATTTCATCCCCATCACCAAAAATCACAACCGCCTTTTGGTCCTATCTACCCATTGTCTCAAGATGAATTAAAGTCTCTCTCTACTTACATTGAAGAAAATCTTGGCAATGGTTTTATCAGGAAATCCAGTAGCCCTGCAGGTGCACCTATAATTTTTGTCAAGAAGAAGGACGGTTCTTTGAGACTCTGTGTAGACTATCGTGGATTGAACAAAGTTACGGTGAAAAATAGATACCCCTTACCCCTCATAAATGAATTAATGGATAGACTATCTACTGCTAAAATTTTTACCAAATTAGATATTCGTAATGCATACCACAGAATTAGGATCGCCGAAGGAGATGAGTGGAAGACTGCGTTCCGAACTCGTTATGGCCATTACGAATATCAAGTTATGCCTTTTGGACTAACCAACGCTCCTGCCTCCTTCCAGTCCTTCATCAATGACGCCCTTAGGGAATACTTGGACCTTTTTGTAGTTGTTTATCTTGACGATATTCTTATATACAGTACCGATCCTGACACTCATCAAGAACACGTTTGTAAGGTCCTTGACAAGTTGAAACAAGCTGGCCTCTATGCTAAGGCCGAAAAATGTGAATTTGATGTGACTGAGGTGGAATTCCTGGGCTTCCGTGTTGGTGTGAATGGTGTATCTATGGATCCTTCGAAGGTCTCTTGTATCATGGATTGGCGAACCCCCTCATCAGTACATGATATCCAAGTGTTTCTTGGTTTCGCCAATTTTTATCGTCGTTTCATTCATGAATACTCCAAGTTGACTGTCCCCCTCACCAAATTACTTAAGAAGAACGTCCCATTTGAATGGTCCGACTCTGCTGAGGATGCCTTTACATTGTTAAAATCTAGGTTTACATCTGCACCCATTCTTCAACACTTCAATCCATCCATACCCATTGTCGTCGAGACTGATGCGTCTGATTTTGCCATCGCCGGTGTTCTTAGCCAACCTTGTTGTATACGAGTATACAAACGTAATAAAATAGTAAGGAACGATAAAAGTAATCAGACCAAGAGTAAGATTATTGTTTATTAATTAAGAAAACAACAAGACTATTTATAAGAAAAGAGATACGGCTAAACTATCGATGAGTGTTAAACTATGATCCATGTTATATGACTCGTTCAATGTAGTGAACCTATTAGATGTAGTTATGAGTAAACGTTTATAGGGATAAACGATAACTAGAGAGGATTATCCGGATATGACATTATTAAGAAAGATCAGAACTGCTCTTAAATAGATCGTGGATCCTCTATTGGGTATTCCTGATATTCGGTACTGAATAGTTCAAGGAACGTCAATGTTAAGCGGATGTACAATAATATTAAGAACATAATGAATTAACCTAATGAGATCATGTGAAGGGATCCAGTTGATAGGTCATTGTCGATTAGGAAGATAGAACCAATAAGACATAGTTGGATAGTGTCTAGAGTGGTGGACACTACTAGGTATTATACAACATAGCCCTCCTCCAGACAATGACATATTAACATGATTGATGCATATATGGAAGTTTGTAACGATAAGTTTGTGGTTGCGTATATAAAAGAAATGATCGTAGTAATTAGTTAGTCGATAAAAACGTGTAAGATAAAAAACCCAGTAGGTAAAAAGTACGGAAAAAGACAAGTCAATTACTTAAGGTAGTTAGCCTTTGATCTAGTAATAATGTGTTTAGATCTGGAAGTATTACCGTTAACATTGGTAGTTCTACTTATAGGTCTGTTATTATTACTTGGTGTATTGGTAGTATTACCCTTAGGAAAGGTAGTGTTACCATCAGTTGTAGAAATAGTTCTAGGTTTGAACCTTTGACTGTTAACTGTTTTAGGTGCAGGTATGTGAGGATTGGGTTCCTTACGACGATTCCAGTATATGATTATATGATGATCAGAATCGAAGTTAGAGTATGGTTCCCAAGAGTTAGCATCTTCGGTGTAATCCTTCCATTTGACTAAATAGAAGTGTTCCGAACCTGTTCTCTCATGATCGAGAATAGCTTGAACTTCATATCTGACTTCACTATCAGGATTACTATCAGTTGTGGCAAGCTTAATTTGAGTGGTAGGGACATCTCTGTAAAAGAGAGTTTTGTTTCCTTTCCACTGAAGAACATATGATCCGTTGGTGGTGAGATTGGCAACGATAAGAGGACCTACATAATTAGCATCCGTCTTGGATCGTTTCTCGATATTCTTGACATACACTTCGCTTCCGATAGGAAAGTGTGTGTTGATGATACGATGTCTCTTCATGAAGTTATCGTGATCGTTCTGTTGCCTTTCCTTTATCTTTTTAGATAGTGCAGGGATAACAGTATTGGTGACATGCTCTAACTTTTTGTCAATGGCTTCAGTATCAGCTTCTTCAATGTTAATGGTAGGACTAACACTGGTGTAATCAATGAAGTCATTTGGATGTTTATTGAATAAAACTGTGTATGGTCTGGAACCATGTAACCGAGCAAACTTACAGTTAAGAGCATACTGTGTACAATTGAGATATAAATCCCAGTCATGTTTAACTCCTTGAAGTTGTTTAATGATTGTACGTTTAGCAAGACCGACATAGGCTTCATTGACTGAGTTACCCATGGGTGAGTAAGGAAGTGACAGACGTCTGTCTATGCCACTCATAAGAATCATTTGTGTCACTAGTTCGTTTACAAATTCGGTTCCATTATCACTATTGATAATCTTAGGAAACCCAAAGAGACAGAAAATGTTCAATAGTTCCTTAGCGATAGTTGTACTCTGCTTATCAGGAAGAGCACGTAATATGGTGAATCTTGTATAGTAGTCAACTAGTACTAACATAAAGTTGTTTCCACTGGCAGAGGTTATATCGAAGGATCCTAAATCCATGCACCAATGATCCAAAGGACCATCAGGAAGTACACTTCTAGGAGGATGATATCCAATCTTTGTAATATTGAATCTATTACATTGGATACATTGACTCAGTATGCATTCGATGTCTTTTCTCATATTTGTCCAGTGCAATTTATCAGCATGTATAGAGTCTTCAACAGCATTAACACCAAAGTGACCAAGCAGATGTGCTTTGAAGATTATCTCTTCACGTTTATCTGGAGGTGGTGTAATGTAATCTGCATATTTCATTACTCTGTGTATACGTTCATTCTCACGTGATTGAGAAGGTGAGTCCAGTTGACTAGTTCTGGACTGTTTCGAGAAAGTTGTGAAACTTCTCTTTTTCTTATTATTATTATTACTGGTGTAATTGCCCCCCTCCAGATTGTTATCATCAGAAAACAATCGACTAAGTGCATCAGGGATAATATTCTTAACACCAGGTAAATGAATAATGTTGAAAGAATAACTAAAGATAGTTTCATACCAGTTTAACATAAGAGCATTAGGAGACTCTTGTGTGTGAAGATATATCAAGCTTTTATGATCAGTATGAAGTGTGAAATGGATGCCAAACAACCATTTGTGAAACTTCGTGAGCATATAAACAATAGCAAGTAATTCTCGTTTAGTAGTGCTGTAGTTACATTCAGACTGAGAGAGCTTACGGCTAGCCATGGCAACGTAACGAATGTTACCGTTGATGACTTGGTATAAAACACCTCCGATGCCAGTGTTACTAGCGTCTGTAGCAACTTGAAACTGGACTGTTAGGTCAGGTGGTGAGAGGATTGGAGCAGAAGATAGAGCTTTTTGTATGGCATAAAAAGATTCAGTGTGTCTATTGTTCCAAATACCAGCTAGACTCTTCTCGTTACGAAGGCTGTCTAGAGGAGCACATATACTAGCAAACATTGGAATAGAGTTACGGAAATAGTTGGCAAAACCAAGGTACCGTTGAATCATTTTTCCAGTGGTAGGGATAGGCCAGGTATGAACATTAGAAATCTTACGAGGGTCAGGAATGAGACCTCCATTACTAACAATAGACCATCCTAATATATGTATATGTCTTTGAGCAAGTACAACCTTGTCTGGGTTTAATACCAAATTAGCTCGTGTAAGACGTCGAATTACTTCAGCTACACACTCAGTATGATATGACAGAGGTGGAGAAGTGCTAATAGTTATGTCATCAATGTATACATTAGCATACGGCAGATCAGCAAATAGATTTGTGAGTACACGTTGAACGACATTACCTACGAAAGTAATACCAAAACATGCTTTGACATATCTGTACTGTTGATTTGTGAATGGACATGTGAATGACAGCTTATTTCTATCCTCTGGAGCTACTAGGAAACTAGTAAAACAACTGTGGATGTCCACTAGAGTATGGATAGAAGATTTACCAATCTTTTGGTGTATATCTGAAATCAATGGTAACTGTTGACGATCAGAGACAACAAGTATTTCATTCAGTTTTCTAACGTCCATGACTACTCTAGGTTTATTTAAGGTGTAATTACCTTCCAAGTCTTTCTTCTTAACGACCAGAAGAGGACTGTTGTAAGCTGTGTGTGAAGGGGCTAACTCGATGACACCTTCACTTTTCCACTTCTGAATTTGTTCAAGAACAACATCTTTATACGTGACAGGTAATGGATACTGTCTTCGGTAAGCCACAGCTCCCGGTTTAGTGTCCAGATGAATAACTGCTCCAGGTAAATTACAGAAAGTAGACTTCATATCAATGTTAGAGTTCTCTTTAAGAAGAGGATTGATTTTATTAATAAGTAATTGTCTTTCTTCAGTAGTGCCATAAGGACTATTATTAGGTTTAATGTTATCAGGATCGATAGGATCAGGAACCTTAGGACCGATGTTATCCGAAAATGATGTTACTAAGCCTGTTATACCAATATTCAATTTAGACATGAGATCCAAACCAATGCAAATAGGTATGTTTTCAGCAGTGAAGAAAGCAAAGATATTGAAAGTATGTTTAATATTAATTTTATTATAAAGAACGTTTAATACAGTTTTTCCTATTCTAGACCGTTTAGCATCTGCACAACCAAGTTGAATGGTGCCAGAACTGTTTGGAATAATCTTGGTCTGGAGGAAGGAGTGAAAGTCAGGAGTAATGATACTAATTTCGCTACCAGTATCCACCAAGGCATAGGTTTTGTACTGTTCTATAATAACCGGTATGATAATCGAGTTAGACTTTAATACAGGCGGTTGTGAAAATTTAATATGATACTTACAGTTTTGAGCAACTGTGTTGACTTCTATTTCTTCATCAACATCCATATCACCATGAGATGAAGGAGCAGGAGGAGAAGATGGAGAAGTGTGGGTTGGATCATGAGATTCCTCGGGCGAATAAGCCATATAACGGTAGACTTGTGGCCTTTTAGAATCTTCAGAGGACCGCTTAGCAGTGGTACATTTATGTCTAGGCGACCAGCCTTCTTCACCGCATTTGAAACAAGTACCTTTCATTGGAGCAGCATTATTTCCTTTTTCTAAAAAAGAAGCATACCCGCGGCAGTCAACAGTGTTATGAGTATTGACCTTATGATAGGTGCAATGTTTCTCGGGTACAGAACCATTCTTTTTGAAGGCAGATGATGAGATAGCAGAAGAAGGGGCATACTTGGAGCGTTTTGAATCCAAGGATCTGGTTGGTTCAGATGATCTTTTTCCAGACTGAGTACCGCTGACCAATGAATCATGGAAGACTAATTTCTTAGCCTTGTAAAGTTTGTAATAGAGTTCCTTTGCCTTGGGCATGACGATATCGACGTTTCCTTTTTCAGCAGGAGTCAAAGTGAGCAGAAAGCAATCCAAACGGTCTATGAGGACAGCAGGCAAACCATCAGTGTAGGCAGTGTACAGAACAGACATGTCAAAAATAGCGGAGCGACGACGGAGATTGTTAAACCTGTCATTAAACGTATCAATTGTCTCAGTATTCGACATCTTGATGGTCATTAGTTCCGAGGCACAAGCAGATTTGTCATCCGAAGGAGAAACCCCAAAGCGAGCGATGAAGTCTCTTTTGAAAAGAGCCCAAGTAGGAACGACGTTGTTCTTGCTTTCCATGTATTCCTTAAGCCATAATCGTTGGTCTACAGAGAGACTGGTAGGAATGAGTCGATACCAATTGTGATCGAAATCCAGCTTGTACAGATTAAGCGAATCTTCAAAGAACATAAGAGCCGTAGGGAGGTCAGGATAGATATTTCCTGGGTGATTGGTAGAATGAGTAGCCGTCCATTGAAACTTGGGTAAATCCCTGGGAACGATGTTGGAAACAGCAGAGTGAGCGTAGCTCGAACCAGATGAGGTTGAAAGAGAAGAAGAAAATGTAGAATTGGAAGAAGGGTCTTTCAGCATTACTTCAAGCATGGCCGAAGTTGACTTGAGATCCTGTAAGATCAAATCCCTTTGACGACGTAAATCATCAAATTGACTGTCACTAGCATTCCCAGCAAGAGCAAGTTCCGTAGCAATCTGTGCAGCTTTGGACGAAAGAATAGTAATGGTTTTCCTTATAGCAAAAATAGAAGCAGCTATAGAGGAATCAAGTGATTCAGATGCTCCATCAGTATTGACGCCCGAGTGTTTATGATTAGCATCTACGGGAGAGCTGTTCACACTGGAAGTATTGACTTCAGGGTGATCTAAGATCATTGGAGAAGAAGTATAAATGTCATCAGAGACAACAGAAGAAGAAGAATTAACTTTGGAGTTAACAGTAGAAAGTGACATAATAGGTAAGTGTAAAGTTTAAATAAGATAAAGTGTAAAGGATACAAATAAGGAGTTTTGTGGAGTGATAAAAAATTACAATATGGAATTGATTAAAAAAAATGTTGTATACGAGTATACAAACGTAATAAAATAGTAAGGAACGATAAAAGTAATCAGACCAAGAGTAAGATTATTGTTTATTAATTAAGAAAACAACAAGACTATTTATAAGAAAAGAGATACGGCTAAACTATCGATGAGTGTTAAACTATGATCCATGTTATATGACTCGTTCAATGTAGTGAACCTATTAGATGTAGTTATGAGTAAACGTTTATAGGGATAAACGATAACTAGAGAGGATTATCCGGATATGACATTATTAAGAAAGATCAGAACTGCTCTTAAATAGATCGTGGATCCTCTATTGGGTATTCCTGATATTCGGTACTGAATAGTTCAAGGAACGTCAATGTTAAGCGGATGTACAATAATATTAAGAACATAATGAATTAACCTAATGAGATCATGTGAAGGGATCCAGTTGATAGGTCATTGTCGATTAGGAAGATAGAACCAATAAGACATAGTTGGATAGTGTCTAGAGTGGTGGACACTACTAGGTATTATACAACAAACCTGATCAAGATAATAAGCTGCACCCAGTCGCTTTTTTCAGTCGAAAACTCAAGGAGGCTGAAGTTAACTATGATATCTACGACAAAGAAATGCTTGCTATTGTTGAATCGTTCAAAGTTTGGCGGCACTACCTTCAAGGTTCACAGCATCAGGTAACTTTTTTCACAGATCATAAAAACCTCGAACACTTCATATCCACTAAAGGGCTTAACCGACGACAAGCTCGATGGTCTCTTCTACTTTCTTCTTTTGATTTCATTATCACTTATCGTCCTGGTTCAAAGAATCCGAAAGCCGATGCCCTCTCTCGTCGTTCGGACATGGCTTTTGAAGGGGAAGATAATACTAAACAGCCTATACAAAAGTTACTTCGTGAAGATCAGATTATTTTATCAAGCCTGAACACATTTGAAATCACCCCAAGCAATGATCTTCATTCACGTATATCGTTATTACAGCCAGAAGATGAGAGACTATCTAAGATCATAGCATTTATCAAGGACCCGACCACTGTACCAAGGCACTTCAGAAAGAAGATGAAGAGATATACTACTGATGAAGAATCAGATCTGCTCCTGTTTGATAACCTAGTTTGTGTCCCAGATAATGATGATCTAAGACTAGAGATACTCAGAGCTCACCATGATTCTCCTATTGCAGGTCATTGGGGCCAAGCTAAGACGTGCGAACTAATCTCTAGAAACCTCACTTGGTCAGGTATGAGAAAATATATAAATAGATACATCGCAAACTGTCCTACATGTATTCGTGCTAAACATCCCCGACAAGAACTACAAGGCTACCTCCGACCTTTACAGATACCTGCTTTACCGTGGTCTTCAATCAGTATGGATTTCATCGTTGGTCTTCCCCCCAGTACTTCAGGTTACACATCTATTTGGGTCGTAGTTGATAGGTTAACCAAGATGGCACACTTCATTCCTTGTACCGAGAACATTAATGCCGAAGATCTTGCCCAATTGTTCCTGGATCATATATTCCGCCTTCATGGACTCCCACTAGACATTGTCTCGGATCGTGGCTCAGTCTTTACTTCTACCTTTTGGCAATCCCTTCTGTCTCTCCTTAAGATCAAGTCTAATATGTCTACTGCTTTCCATCCACAGACCGATGGTCAGACCGAAAGGGTCAACTCAATCTTGGAACAGTACCTGCGGTCATTCATAAACTACCAGCAAGATAACTGGGTCTCAATGCTGTCTCTTGCAGAGTTCAGCTACAACAACGCTGTTCAATCTAGTACTAGACACTCTCCCTTCGAATCGAACTATGGTTTTCATCCTCGTGCTTCTTTTATCTCCCGGTCTTCTCCTTCTAGTGTCTCTGCTTCTTCTGAGGTCTTGTATCATCAATTACACGCTCTTCATACCGAACTACAGGATGAATTAAAGTTAGCCCAGAAGCAACAATCAACCTATTATAATCAAAATCATCGACCCACTCCCATCTATAACATTGGTGATATAGTTTACCTCTCCACGAAGAACATCAAGACTATCCGCCCTTCGAAGAAACTGGACTATCAACGAATTGGCCCCTTCAAGGTTATCAGTAAAGTGGGTTCACATGCGTATAAACTGTTGCTCCCGTCTACCATGAAGATACACCCTGTGTTCCATGTCCATCTCCTGACACACGTTAATCAAGATGTTGTACCTGACATTCCTGGTCGTTTAAATGAGCCTGTCCCTCCGATAGTCATAGAAGGTGAAGAACATTTCGAAGTAGAACAGATACTAGACAGTCGTGTCATTCGAGGCAAGTTACAATATCTGGTAAGATATAAAGACTATCCCGACCCCTCAGAAGATACTTGGGAACCGTCAACAAATCTGTGGAACTGCTCTGACGTAGTACGTGACTTTCATTTGGCCTATCCTCATAAACCAAGCCCCCGCTCCATTCCTTCTTCGTCTCGATCAACATCTACTTCTCGCAGAGCTCGAAGCTAGAAGGGAGGGTAATGTAATGACTAGAATGCACCCTTATTGCGGACATCGAATATTGAACCCTTCATGTATTCCTTAATCAACATTCCCTGAACCCACATTCCGGATATCAAAGATAGACTCATTCCAAATAACAGACACTCTCGATACTCATTCCATAGACTAGTAACTGAATATAAATACACTCTCATAGATTTGATTAGATAGCTCTTTAGTTTGTTATTAAACGTATTCCTAATAAATATCCTATACTATTACTATATCTATTGTTTCTAAAGCACTTAATACCCATCCATCGCCTATCTGTTTCCCGTATCTTACACAGATGAATGGTGTACATAGTCCATAACCAAAGTGTCTATCCAATACAAACTCTAGTATGCTTAACCAAGATTCTGAAGATAGCTATCAAGTTGACAAATAACAGCATATATACTGATAAGGTTTACCGCGAGTGCCTATTATGATATTTTATGTTCAGTTTAAATATTGGTGATGCTCAGTGATAATTCATTTCAATCATCTTGTACCAGAGTGTGAAGTCAATATTAGATCTATCACTATACTATAATAATTACTGTATTGTGAACAATGGTTAACGAAATAAAGTTAATTTTTACTTAGAAAAATTAAAATAATTCTGCTGTACTTAACTTAAGTGTTACTGTTATTACGATAATTTTATCATTGAGTTACCCTCAATTATATTAACCATTGACTGTCCTTCGGTAATTCTACTGCTACAGAATTAACATTTTCCTGATACCTGCTGACGATATTACAGTAACTATTGAGTGCCGATGTTAACATCAATCGATAATCGTTGTATAAAAACCATACAATTTCTTAGTAACACGATTACCATTAAGGATTATGGTAAGTGTCAATAGGCTCATATTAACTTATCATTGTCTCTTATAGTGATTAACATCAGATTAACATCAAATTAACATCAATTAACATCAAAAAACGTGTTAAATTATGTGGCTTAAATTTTTTTATCTATCTCTTAAAAAGAAGCAGTGTTTCACAACCGTAAAAAATATTTCGTAAGTTCAGAAAAAGACAATTTGGTTTGAGGCTTCTTCGATTCTGAATTTTTATTTGTAGATGGGGTTTTGAGGTTTTGCTTAATTTTTGGTTATCCTGCTCATCTGCCTGTTTATTGCGTGTTTGTTGTCTATGTTCCATTTATTTTTTTATCCTCAACCAAAGCTATATATATTTTCTTTTTTTTTCCTCTTCATGTTCATCCTTCTTTTTACTTTTACTTAATCAACCACTCTCCTTGACTTTAACTTTAATTATAACTCTTTTGTTGTTTTTTTTCTTCTGAATGTTATTTGCTTTAAAATTACTAATATCTTACTAACCAGGACAAGTTATACTAACTACTCTATTCTCTTTAAGCCTAATTCTTTAAGAAGTCTTATGTATAGTCTATACAGTTGGTTCACTTGGAGATGTTTTCTCCATAACAACATTCAATACATCTCCCACATGGCATGACTCTTTCAGTGTATCCTTAGTATTATCTGATATGCCATCGGTTAAGTATATCGACTCTGTGTGACACGCCTGTATATAAAGTAAAGATCATAAACTTTCATACCACACTCCTGTTTAACAATGACCACGACTTTTTTTTATTCATAATTCAACATTTATAGTATCTACACATGTATCAAGAATTGAAATTACTGGCATGTATATTGTACTTGAAGTAATCACTTCATCCATCCATAGTAGATTCACTTTGTGTGACTCCCTGTGTATAAGGTGAAATCCATATACATCCATAACACATATCTCTCACAATGAACACTTCTTTCATTCATACTATATCAACTCTCTACAATGTTTCCGTGTGCTGTGTATTTATTACTTCCAAGTGATTTCTGCTCATACATCAATATATAAATACGGTGTCTACTCTGGGATGAGTGCTGATGTGCTGCATTCCTTGCTTCATTCACTTCTGATTACCACTTCATTGACCGATCACTGCTCATATAAACAGTTGGTAAGGGTATTCTGTTGTGTTTATAACTGTTTTTTCAAGTATTTTCTGCCCATACAGAAAATATATAAATAAGGTGTGTCTGAGGACTTTGGTAATAAAAATGTTATAAATGTAAAAAGACGAAGAAGTAATGAGACTCTGTGTACTCTTTAATTAGGTGCAAAATGCGAGAGAGAGCTCATTATTAAAAGAAGACCCTTTTTATATGGGCTCGAATGATCGGTTGTGTAATTATTTCGTATAACATTAATATTAAATTAGTCCTTTAAAGAGCGTTATTACATACGAATCTTATATAATCAGGAGCAAATACGACAGTGTCTACTTTGTGATGAGTGCAGATGTGTTCCATCCCTTGCTTCATTCACTTCCCATCACTAATCCATTGACTGACCACTGGTCATATTAACTGTTGGTAAGTGTGTCTGTTGGGTTTATAACTGTTGTTGATAGCTGAAGTGTATAGAAGAAAAAAGAAAATAAAGGAAAGAAAATTTTTTTTTTTGCGAACCTTGCAAATATATAACAATGGCCACTACTCTTCTATATCCAGGCTGATAGCTAATTTGAGCCCGTCGGAGTTTCAGTTCCAAAAAAAAAAATTTTAAACGGTCATATATGTTTTGGATTAGTTGATGGATTGTCAGTGTCCCAAGTACACAGCCATCGGATATGGAATTAGTGTCACAATACTATGAACGCCCCAAGAAATATAAAAGGAAGTTTACACCTACAAAACCAATCAATCAGAAGAGATCACGTCCCAAGCTGAATTGTACACTCCAACACGCCTGTCGATACCATAATCACCATTGCTAATATTCCCATTGTCTAATTGACGTGTTTAGTGATGTATCTATACTCTCCTGTCATTATGGATAATAATCATCCCGTTCTACTTGATCTTATAACGGATGTCTATATTATAAACTCCACAGCCAATGATACCAGTAGATCTATATTACTATATATTATAGCAAGTAATAAGATCTTGGATAGTTCTTGTCCCTCTCTTTTAATAAAGAATCTTAGTTGATAGTCATTGACTTATACACGTCCCCATCACTCTATCATATATAATATTACTAAAACACTTCACTAATGATCAAGTCATAAGCCTCTTTATACAATACATTGTTCCCATCAGTAGTCTCAGCAGTCATGATGCATCATATTGTCATTGCTCAGCATTATATAATTTGTATTATCTTATATTTAGTTAAATTCCCATAGCACAATCCCATTTTATCTAGTTGACTTAATATCTCAGAAAACATATAAATATACCACAATTATTATTCAATAAACATTATTCTTTATCAACTTAACAACTACTTCTCTCTTAGTTTTACTACTACGTAAACTAGTACTCTCTTTGGGTGAATCCCTGGTTTACTATCTGTCTGGTGATCAGATACCTGATTTACAACTAGCTATAATTTTAAAATTATATTAGTTTTTTCAATTTCCTTTTTAGGAACTCAAACTCCGACGGCTCAAATTAGCATAGATCCTAAACGAGTAATATTAGGATTAGATGATATGATTATAAGTCAGCATAGATGATCTCTATTGTCTCTATAGATGTAGGCTTTGATGTGATTGTTGAGAAGTATGGCCATACGATCTGTAGATCTGTAACATCTTGACTGCCAAAAGTAGATGACGGGTAAATTAGATCTCAGCTGATGTAGATGTTGCGTGCTTGATTATGTAATGTTAGGCATCACTACAACATTATCCCCCACCAGACTGGAATACCATTTCAAGTCGACATGTTATAGTAGCTTGAATGAATGCTGATTATTATAATAATGCTTAATTTGTTACCCCGTAATTTGGCATGTAATTTGAATACCCACAGTGTGATTGTTATTTATTTTATTTCCAAGCCACTGAAAATATATTCGAATGCTTATTATTCTTTTCTGATTCTTTTACTTCTTCTTAGAAATGGGTTCTCAGCCGTAGCTAATGTTTTCACCACTTTCATCTTTTGGTTGCTACTCTTTGTATTATTACTTTCCTTATTCTTAGGCTGCTTATTCTTCGGACCAGCAGCTTGTACCATGACAGAATTGCGCTCATTTTCTCGTTTCTCAAGTGCCTTTACCTTTTGCCAATACCTCGCAATGGTGTCTGGGTTGTTGAAGCTAGCTGGAGGATCCCATGTATTAGCTCTTTCACCATAGCCAGCCCATTTGACTAGATATTCTCTATTGCCAACATCTCCTCTATGATCTCTTATGTCCTCAACTTCATAAATATCGTCTTCAATAGCGGTTTCGTCAATAGAGACTAATTTTAATTCGGAGGGTACATATTCTCGATGCAGTAACTCGTTGGTCTCGTCCTTGAGGACATAAGTGCCACCTTGGGTTTTGCGAACAACATTAAATGGGCCCTCGTAAATGGACCCTCGTAAATGGGTGCTAACTTGTTTGATCTCTAAGGTAATTTGATCATTACCGGCGTGCCTTCTTCGATGTTAATTATGATATTCTTATCATTGTATATCTTGCTTTGCAGTTCCAAGATCTTTTTTGTTCTTTCATTTATTGCAGGAAAAACGACAGTATTTATTTTATCCATTCTGGCTTCGAGTTCGGGCAGTGATAACGCTTCAAGCATACCGCTGTTATTTTCCTTGGCTGAACTGTGCTCATAGTGCAGGTTTAGTTTCCTTGCATGCATCAAACTGAACGGAGCACTGTTTGTCCTGTTTCTTATTTTATATTTGATTGCTAGTTGGACCATGGGGAGAAACTGTCCCAATCATGTGTATCTGATTTTACCATTTTTCTAAGCGTATTCAGGGCAGTCTTCACCTCACTCTCACTAGCACCATTACCTTGACTGTGGTAAGGACAGGAGTAGCGCCTATCAATGCCAAGATTCTTGGATATCTCATGCATCAGACTATTCTTAAACTCGGTACCATTGTCACTTTGCATGATTCGAGGAAACCCATAGTCACCAAAGATTTGAATCAATGCTCACTATGCATGAGATTACCGCTGAAATTCGCGATCACCACGTTGATTCCGTGGTCCTAATTGATTTGCAACCAAAAAATCAATTGTAATAATCTATATGAATATAGGGGGACATGATGTTGTAGAATAGGAACTAGTCAGGCAGTTAAGCATATACAAATAGTATGTACTCCGGCGTATAATGATAAATAAGGATATTAAGTGTGACAGCATGTCTACTGATCACAAACAATAAGTGATAATCCATAATTCTTATACATCTCCATACTGGCTTTATATTTATCTCAACTAAGTGAGTTGATAACTCCTATACTTCCATATCAGTTATGGGATTCATTCTTAATTATAGTGAATCAATAACCATGACCAATGATCTAAATTCTCCAACACATCCTGTACTCGCCTATCCTAATCATTCTTATCCTCCATCATCTATAGGTTCATTTCACAGTTACTCATCCATAAGCCACCTTAAAGAACATGTGGAATCATCTGTCATGTCCTTGTCGCTTATTCAAACAAGACAAGGAAACATATAAATACAACAATCGTCTCAAGAGATTAAACGGGGTCTTTTCCTGACAGAAGATACTTTTATTATTACCTTTATTCTCACAATAAATACTAGTCTCAAAAAGTATTCCTTGCTGTCTTTATTATCTATTTCATACATTTATACTCTTTATTAAATCTCATTATATTTCACATGGAAATATCACTGCCAAAATATCAAGGTATTAATATAGTGTTCAGAATGATATATACGGTGGGTATACACTATAAAAGATTTGGACGCCAAATAACAGCTAGGCTGACTGGTTCAGTCGTCATAGGGTTTTTTAAAGGTAGCCAGCCAATTGAATTGTATTGCTTTTCAGCAGTTGGAATGACAAAGTTAATGTCAATAAACGAATTTTTGATTCGAATGCTGAAAATGAGATATGTTGTTCATGAGGTTCTTTTATATGTCATAGTACTGTTTAAAGTATAAAAAATGGATGTATAATATATTTTATAGCTCTTTTACACTTTGAATTCAATTTTGAGAAAGAAAATGTCAAATTATGAGCTGTTCAAATGCTCCATCAATTAATTACGTCCATTTATATCACTGACTTGCCCGGACAGATTATTTATTTCTTCATTTTTTCATTTTCCGAGTATCCCCTTTTTTCACTTTCACTTCAGTAGGGAACATGTAAACAACAATAAGAATCTAAGGACAATAACATATACTAGTAACAAATAGACCTAGTGCCTGTGATGGGGATGTATACCTGGAATGCACAGTCATCAGATATACTGTACTTCGACGTAGGGTATATCACACACATATTATGACAACAATATGAGAATAAAAACAAAAGCAAAAACTGTACACAATAACAAGAATATCCAAATAAACTGATAATATTCGTAGTGATGTAGTGTTTGATGGTGTTGAATGAGTATGGAGATTAGTTGTTCATTAGACTGATAATATACAGTTGAAATGGATGTAATAACTCGAGGTAAACAAATAAATAAAAGATGAGGATAAAACAATAAATAAACCAACTCACACATATATAATTCTAGTGTGACAGTGTTGGGAATGTCGAATATCACAGTTCATCCATCAGGAGAGCTGAACATAGACAACAATAGAATACGTCGATATAATTAGTCAGAGTGTGAATGCAGTGAATGTAGGAACAACTAAATACAAGTGCACCTGTAAAGATCAAAAAGTACACAGTGATGAAGGATGAAATCAGGTGGAATGAGGACAGTATGTTGTTTATATGAGGTATATTAAAAGAACAACAGAATATATAATATGATTAATTGCTGACACATATGTTGACATAGTATATCAAAGGTTAGGATATAGAGCATTATCAGACACTTGTTGATAAACAGTATAAACAGCTATGAAATAAAAGTACATAATATGGTGCGATTAAACTTTACTTGTAAGTAATGGCTTTTAAGGCAGATAAGTGATAGTACTGATGTAAATAAGATCAATGTGCATAGAATGTGGATGAAGACTGGTTATGTATAGAGGTATAGATGCCAAGGGAATTACTGTTGCCTTATAATATTTGAGCCAGTGTTATATATAGACTCTTCGTATACGCATACAAAATAGCCTGTTATTTATCTATCTCTCTTGAGTATTGCCTGAGGATCATGGAAAGATATATAATGTAATTTGGCATACCCTAATTAATCTGGATTCACACCCTGTAAAAGCAAAACGTAGACTGGGCATGCAATATCCCACCCTTGAATAGCAGTACAACTTAATGGTATGGATGACACTATAAAAGATTTGGACGGACGAGATCTGCCTGAACTGATATTTGATCCGTCCAATCCTTTTTAAAAGATAGCCATCCAATCGAATTGAAGTGTTTTTGAGAAGTTGGAATGCCAAAGTTAATGTCAATACACGAAGGTTTGATTCGAATGCTGAAAGTGAGATATGTTGTTCATGAGGTTTTTTTTATATGTCTTTATACTGTTTAAAGTATAAACAAAGGATGTATAATGTACTTTACAGCTCTTCTACAATTTGTATTTCAATTTCGAAATAAAAATGCCAAATTGTGAGCTGTTCAAATGCTCCATCAATTTATTATGTCCATTTATATCACTAACTTGCCCGGACAGATTATTTATTTTTTGTTTATTTGTTTATTTTTTTCATTTTCCGAACATCCCCTCTTTTTCTCTTTCATTTCAGTAGGGACCATGTAAACAACAATAAGAGTCTAAGGATAATAAAACATACTAATAATTAATATGCCTAGTGTCAGTGATACGGCAACGAAACTGGAGCATCGAATTAGAGAACATCTGTCTGCACATATGGAATCACCCAATATCTACACATCGTTTGATTAACGGTCGAATATGCTTGGACAGTTATAGATTATGCACATTGGCTCCATGATGCATATAGAATCTTGTACGATATGATTGATAACAATACTCAAGATATCACTCGGTATATCCACAGTGTCGACTGCTCGTATACATTATTTTAATCAGCTGACCTATGGATGTTTGGGATACTGGTTGTTTAAAATGGAACAACTAATGATTTACATTATGTGCATGATCGATGAATATGGACAGTGACAGTAAGTAGTTTTTATAGATTCTTTGAGTATGCGATTAAAGAATGTAATTATATAATTAGCTTGAATACACCAATGGTTTGGTCCGATCAATTACTAGATCAGCAGTGATATAATAATCTGTATGGTCAATCTTTTTATGGGAATCACAGTAAAAAAAATGGCTCAACACTGGTAGTTTATACACAAGATAAATAGACTAGGTTAAATTATTTATATGTTGAGTAAAAGGTAATGTATTAATATACGTTTATTGTTGCATAGATTATAGATTTTAATTGCTCATATTTATATTAGATGGAGTAATGAATAAATGAATGTATTGAACGAATGTATTGAATGATTTTGAAGAGAAAGCATATGGCATAGAAGGAGTGGAAATGGGGGGAAAAGATTATAAATTGCGAAGCATACCACGGTTTAATGACATGTTGCGAGTGAAGGAGTTATAAGGCGATATGACACAGTAAGAATTGCTAGTGGGGGACTTAACAAGACCTACTTGTGCAGTGATCTGGAGAATGTCGATAATCCTATATATGGGTACCTCATCAGCTTCACGAAGTGTAACAATCGGAATGCATGGGTCATAGGTGGTGGTGGCGTGAGTTTTAGCAACTTCGACAAATGCGAGGTGGTGCTCCTGGTCGAAGTGATGGTGCGAGAAAAAAAAAAGAACAGTACCAACAAACCAAGAGATCGAGGCATTGTTTTTACGACTAAGAACAAACAATTAACACTTATTCAATTCAGATATGTGTAGACCTACTTTATATGACTGGAGTTAAACATAATCAGGTGGTTTCCTCTACGATATTCCTTGAGCTTCTTCCTGTTCATTGCTGAAGAGTACATTGTATTGTCAATCCACGCACGACCAGCAGTTTTGATTGTAAAATTGGTAATTGCATTTGTTCGAGGGTACCGGTGGTTGATGTAGAAGGTATGGAGCTTCTCGAGGATAGTAGTGTTCTCGACAGGGTAACCAAACAGTGCAGTCCCATTACTCGTATGACTCAAATCGTAAAGAACAATTGGCGACCATAGTTGGGGATAATTAAGCAGGTTGGAAGGGTGATTAATAAAAGTGGAATCATTATAAGGCTTGGGGGCAATGATATCCACTTCATCCTCAATGTCGACATAGTTGCCGACATAGTTTCTCAGAGCCATTCTTTCCACCAGGTTACTTGCATTGGCCCCACTATTCACCTTACTCTTGATTAACTTTGAGAACTTGCCAATGGTTCGTTCTACTGGTCTGGTGCTATAACTTCTCATGGGCCCAAGACATTGAGTGATAAAAGGAATATGGTGCAGGTAATGGTTTACAGAAGTAAATACACTCTTCGATAATTTCTTCTGATGGATCTGGCTTCGAAGGTAGCTGTGCCATGTGTTGAAGTATCTGTATTAAATGATTATTAATATGATATTCCCTTTATGTAGTATCTGAACTTACCCTTCCATCTCAGAGATCATTCCTTCTGTAATTGACCATTGTAGAGAAAGACTACAACCTTTAGCCAAAGCCAAGAGAGCATTACGAGCATTCTCATCACCAATGAATGGACAAACAAGAGTTGGAACGGCATACAGGAGGAAGTCAATATAATCAACCATCCTCGTACCTGCTGTCCGTGTGATGATGTCTTCCCAGCTACCTTGGAACGACACTGGGATAAAACATCTGGATCCAGACAGGCACTCACCGATCCTTGTCAAGTTTTCCTTTGATATCATGAAGGGATATCCATCCATGGTCTTGTTTCCATCATTGTCGATATAGAGAAATCTTGATGAGGGGGTTGCCGTAATCATTTCCAATACCAGCTTGGCAATACCACCACCGATTAAATGCATTTCATCCAGTGCAAAGAAAGAACCGCCAGAAAAGCTAGGTAGTTCTGCAAAAACAGAAGGTTGACTTAATCCATTAATCTATAAAGGGAAGATCAATACTACAGTTGTTTTTCAATTTGAACAAGGTACTTACTGGATCACCGTTTCTATAATCATGGAGGCTTCTTAAGGGTGCATTTGTATTTACGAAATACATTCCCCGGTTGTAGTTTTCCGGATGCTCTCCAACAACCAAGCACAACCTACACCCATCCCAGCTATTAGAACCGGAATGGTGCATCAACTCTTGAACACCGACGATGTCACCTATAGTATATATTAACAATTAGATTGATTAGAAAAGAATATAATTTTTTGTTACTCACCAGTTGCGGCCATCAGATGAACTCGAGCTCTGCACACCTCCACACCAGCTTTCTTTACAATCATACCCTTCGTGGACAGCGAGTGGATTTCTTGAACAAGAGGTTCGAGGAAGGAATCCAGATCAACAGGCTTGTTAGGAGCACCAAGAACTGCTAACTGAATCATATTACCATCTTCGTACCTGTTTTATATGGTGAGTAAAAATAAGTATAAGTAGTAACAAGAGTGTTAATCATTACCTTTGTGAAGGATCTATGTTCAAAATGTTTATATGGAAGATAGTATATGTTCTGCTCCCTCTCTTCTGTGTCACGAAACCGTCGACAAACAACATCAAGAAAATGTCAATGACACCGGGAACATCTCCTATCAACTCTCTGTATGATCTCATAACTGATCCGTCATGAATATCAGTCATGACATTGTTAACATAATGACTTCTGTCCAGGGGGTATTGAAGCTCTTTACGTTTTTCATTATCAACCAACAAACCAGCAATTTGGCTTCCAACAGAGAGCATTTTAATAGTCGAAGATGGCTTTAATTCACCATTCACCACCTTGTACTTCTTAATGCCACAATGAAGACATACATCATCAGAACTAGAATTGTCACTTGCTTTAAACAACATGCAGCCCTTTTCACATGCATGATGTTCATGGCTTAGTATTGCCGATCTCTTCTTCATCAGCCTTTCAACAACATCGATTTGAGGAACAAATCCTTGAGTACCTATATAACCAAACAGAAGTAAGTAACCAATTCATGTTTTATAGAAAGAATGATAAACTAACCTGATTTGTTTTCTCTCAGATCTCTAATCACAGTGTTGAATAAACGGATTATCTTCCTCTGATAAATTTGGGAGACCTTAGCTTCAATAGCATAATCGTTCAAGAGAAGGCCAATGTTTTCCATGTAGCAAAAGGTGTTTTCGTCCATATTGGTTGCTTCGTATACTTTGGCACCATTTTCATTGAATGTATTAAGCTCTTCATATTCATCCATCTCTTGATCAATATCAACGACTAAATGAAAACGAAGAAGGGAAGTTATAAGGCATACACGTTTATATGATACAATATATACTTACAATCATTTATAGATATATCGATGTCTACATCTTCCTCAACAGCGACAGCAGCAGCAGCAGTTTTTTCAGCCTTTTCTTTACATCTAGTAGCATTTCTCAAGTGATCAACACGTTGAATGCTACGTTCAAAGGTCTTTGAACAAAATTGACATTCGTATGTTCTACGGGCGGTGTATGGAGTCCTGGCTCTTTCTCTACGGCTAGAAGATTGGGAATTGTTATTGTTCATTGTTTATAAAGGTAATGTGTATGTATATGTATGAGTATAAAGAAAGGTGGATCAGTCAAATCAAGCACTCTTTATATATTGTAGAGAAATCCAAATGATATCATCGAATATTACTCTTTTGATTCAACAAGCCGCAGTCTATACACCATTTTCCTATGATATCATTGATAAATATCTGCGACCAATACCATATGCCAACAAACAATACCTCGATATCTTTAAGGCATGATATATTAAATGAGCATCGCCATGCGCAGCCAAAAATTCAGGAACTCGTGCAACATATCGTCATTTTTCGATGATGACATTGCCTATACATGGTAATTCAACCCATTATGAACGCTCAATGTCAAATAAAAAGGTATATATAAAGTTAACTTGTATGTTCTTTTTATCCTCTTATTAACTTGAATATACTATAGTCTCAATTATTATGAACAGCACCACCTATATTACTAATATGGAAAGAATGATGGTAGATCTGGTTGTCCAAGTACAATCCCTCACAAAAGAAGTACATGACATGAAGAATAAAGTTCAAAGTGATGTACTTGCTTTGAAGAAAGAAGTGGAAGATCTGAAAAGTATAATACAAGAAAGATTCCCCTCCGTGCCCACTCCTTCTTCGGCTTTATCTTTTGGTAAGTGGCATATATACCTATATTTGATAGTCTAAGCTAATATTTGATTTACTATAGAGAATGAAGCCAAGTTTGAAAAAGAGGTTATTGATTTTACCTATAATTCAAACAGATTAGGTGAAAGAGATATCATCAGAACTACCCCGAGAGCAAAAGCAATGCATCTTGCAACTGTAAATCCTAGTAGTAAGAAGGCAACTCCCGGCCCCCCCATCAGTCTTATCGCTGCTTTTATGGATATTGAAGCAGCAAGAAATCCTGATCCCTCATATGAGAATGCTTCTACAATGTATGGGGACGTAATCAACTTATCCAGGCAAATCAGAACCAACATCATGTCAAACCAAGTACTACGATCTAAAGGCTGGACAAAGATGAGGGCTGAATACAAGAGATATTACTGCTTAAAGTTGGAATCTCTTGCCAATGATAAGTGTATTCCTCTATACCGTTGTAAAGATCAGTGGGGAGCTGATATTGTGATGGCTCAAACCATGAAGAGAGAAAGTAGAATTGACAGTAAGGAAACGGATGGAGATGTGGTCGATTATAGGGTAATTTCTTTAAGTATCAATACAATGTACTTGTTACTTATTATTGTAATGTGTATATAGGTTGATGATAGAGAATCTAGTCTGGACAGTTGTCTAGTGTAATGAGTATACATTTATTTATGAAAGAAAGACAATACTTACTCCTCAATCAATATGTAGTGATCATGCCTATGACAACCATAATTCCGCTTCTGTTTCCTCCTTTGTTGGTGCTGCTTCCTCTTCAACAATGAATCGTTTTTACGATCAAGCCTATAATGATGTAGATATGGATCCTCTTTTTAGCCATTCTTTTTCATCATCTAATAGCAATAAACGAAATAGACAGTAGTCTGGTTTGATTGGGTAGAATTATACTTTTAGCCTCTTAATAATAGATGAAATATAGATTGAGAATTTTTCTTTCTCTTCCCTTCCTCTCTAACATGATCTAAAATCTACTTTAAATGGCTCAAATATGATAAAATAATCTATGAATATGATTATATATTAGAGTTTATGTTGATAAAGACATCCATCCACTCTTCTACTTAACCAAGGTACTGCCTTGTTTAAATGTAAATAATAATGGCTGTATATATTAACAATTTTCATTATAGTATAAGGCAATTCCATGAAGTCAAATGGGGTACGTAATATGATTGTCCATTGATGGAATTACTCATCTAACTAAAGTATATCTTCTTAGTGATATCCCAAGCCCTTCTTTGATTCTCTCTCTACTCTTTCTGTGTACTGCCTCTATTTCTATATTCTGCTCTCTCTATTTATCTTTTGTCACTGTGTCTATTTCACTCATGGTATTAATCCTGTTCATATCCTGGTATACACCCTTTTTCCCTGTTATCTTTTGTTGTGTACTGGTAATATATGATGATAGGATTGTCTACTATGATGCTTATATTTATACTATCTAGTTATATCCCATATGGTAAAGTGACTTTGTGTATTGCTATGGTATATGATCCAAGACCTGCTACGTAATCTATCCGGTACTTATTCGTGTATGATGCCCATGTTGTGTAGTGTACTAACTTCTTCTTAATAGACATCTACTGCTGATCAAGAAAAACAATAGTAAGCTACTAGATAGAGCATATCCACATGGATGGATCACTTTTACTTTTATCTAGATAGTCCCTGGCATGCACCATTTTCTGTTATCTCTTCCATCCAGTTTTTCCCTTATGTATGGTATGATCTTTAGTCGATGTTATAGCAGTACAATTTATTAATGTTTATCTATTACTAGGTGCTTCATCGGATACTATAAGTGTATATGTAAGAAGTTGATATAACATACTCATGATCCATTTACTCATGCCTCTTCTGCTTGTAGTTCTATTCTATTAAGGCTCGTCTCCACTGTATACGAGGGTCCTTTCTTGTTTGTGGTATGTATCTCATAGGTTAACTAGCTTTTATTGTACTTAATCTATCTCTTCTATTAGTTATATCAACAGTAATAAAGAAGTGAAATGTAAGTAGTATCCTTGTAGTCTATATTATCCAGTTACTAATAGTATTTCTTTATAGTATAGTATAGTCGAGCCATTCTATGTAGAACATCATCTCTATTGTACAGCAACTGATGTGTATTGCTTCCATAGACTGCAACAACCCATGCTTATTACCTCTATCCTTTTCCAATGTCAATGTTCAAGATGCTTCGTATGCTTCACGGTGCACAATACATTCAATATTTAGCTCTTCAATTCATTACTAATAGCCTAGTTCAATACAATACTTTATTCTATTCATAATAAAATACTTTTGATATGCATTGCATTCAATTAAAACCATAATAATATTGTCTATCCTATAATATATCTAATGAATCCATCCAATAGTAACTGTATCTGTGGGATGTATGTATCCAATAGTAACTGTATGTATGTGATGAATGTATCCAATGGTAAAGCAATACATGAATCTTCTGTCCGGGCAAAAGTCACGGGACTCCACCAATAGAAAGACTTATCTCTCACCGAAGAAAGTAGGATGAGATCTGCCTGGCAGATAAATTACATACGTTGTTTGTCGTCCAAATGACCGGACTTTTACCTACCAACCGTCTGGTCTGGCCGATTTTCGTCCGTCCAAAACTTTCATAGTGTGATGGAAACTTGTTTATGCCCGTCTATCTTTCAAATACTGATTAATGATAATAGATCTAATATTGACTTCACACTCTGGTACACGATGATCGAAATGGATTACCATTGAGCAACACCAACAATTGATCTGAACATACAATATCATAATGGGCACTCGCGGTACACCTTATTAGTATACATGCTGTTACTTGTCGACTTGATAGATATCTTTTAAATCTTGGTTAAGCATACTAGAGTTTGTATTGGCTAGACACTTTGGTTGTGGACTATTTACATGAGACAGAAGGGGTTGTTCTTTTAGAGCTGATCATATATATAACTGATTGGTATTGATAGAGTCCAAGTGATGGTATTCAACAATCTGTGGGATTCCAATAAGTTACAGAGGTGCTTTATTCTAAATTTTTATCTGTATATAACCTGGATAGGCATGTTTAGTGAGATTGCTGTATCACTTAGATGAATTTCTAAAGCGAGGAAGCTGTTGAAGGCTGAATAAATATATAAGCATAGTGATTGGTAATACTACTTTAGCACAGTTATATGCCATCTTCATCTTGCTTGATTTCCTTCAAGTGAGAAATACCTTGAACTCACCACACATGGTACTCTTCAATATACAAATAGATGCTTTTGGGACGGAGTATCACTATACAAATAGATGCTTTTGGGACGGAGTATAATAATACCACCCTTGTAAAGTTCTTTTTTATTCTTTTCTTTCCATCTTCTCTTTCTTACGTTTATCTAATAATGACTATTCTTGAATATAATAAAGACTGTAATTAAGGTGCCTATGTAGTAGATGGAAAGAAGGAAATGACCTTCATCTTCGATATGACAGAAATATAGGTAACAAATCCTTTCAATTAATACTATGATAAAATGCACCAACACATAGTATAAAGAGAGACTCTTCTATGTAGTCAAACAAGGTGCTCTACTTATATCTACCAAGATCAGTATATACTCTTTCTGACTGTTACTCTAATTCACTCTGGTGGCTTTCTAAATATTTATAGTTTGGCTTCCCTTATCTCATTTTGTGATGTATTATCTATTCTTCTACTAGTGTAGAAGCTTCATTGGTTATCTATCTGGAATGCTCTTTTTGACTATTTATAATGCTTATATTCTGGTATATCTGTTATTCAGTTTTAGGCTAAGGGTTGTCTGTATTCTGCTATCTATGTTGCTTGTCTTATGGTGTTTTGGTCAAAGTGTATACGTAATATACCCAAGAGTAATCACTTATTATCATACTCATATTTCTATTATTTATCAGTGATACTCTCTACGATAAAGTACCTTGTGTTGTCTTATATGATGTATGACTAGATGTTGCTGTATATTCAGTCTGGTACTTATTATTGTATGATGCCCATGTTGTGTAGTAAACTGAATTTCTCTTATTAGATATCTTACTTGTATCAAGAAGTTGTAAGTAACTGATACAACATATAACGAAATCAATACTTATACTCTTATCTATTGATAGTGCTTCCATTAACAGCCCAGCAACAGTACCTCTACCTCTATCATCTACTGAATATCTTGTGTATGGTATGTCCTTTACTCTATGTCATAACAATACATGACATTAACTTTCCCTTGCTAATAGGTGCTCTATCTTCTGTTATGTATTACATATGTAAGTACTCGAAATAACATAAAACAATACAATTACTCATACTATTTCTATCTTTAGTTCTATGCTATCTAACCCAACTAATTACTGTATGTGATACTTTCTTGTATGTGGTATGTATTCTATATGTTATCTGGTATACAGAATACTAATTGGGTTCTTTTTATTAGGTGGAGAACAATAACTAAAAGAAGTAGATGTAAGTAGCTGCAGTGTTGGCTGTATATGCTGTTTACTGACACAACTTTTTTATCATATAGTATAATCAATACAGCTTAATGAATACCATTATTTTTTTCTGTCACAACGTACACTGCTTACCATCTCTATCCCATCCAACATACAATGCTTACTCTCTCGATCTATCTCAACGTACAATGTTTACAATGCTTTTCTACTTCATGGTGAATCAACAAATGGACCAACCAGCCCTCCCAATCAATACTCATAGCTTAGTTCAATACAATTCTTTATTCTAGTCATAATAAAATACATGTAATATGCATTGCATTCAATTATAACCATAATAATATCGTCTATCCTATAATATATCTAATAAATCCATCCAATAGTAACCGTATGTATGATATGAATGTATCCAATGGTAAAGCTATACATGAATCTTCTGTCCGGATAAAAGTCACGTGATTTAAAATGGCCGAGCCGAAATATTACCAACGGATGTTGGTACAGTCCATTAAATCGTATAGATTTTTTTTGGTTCTAGCTGTCGGAATATTACCAACCTGAGATATGCAATGGCCAAGTTTGGTAGGTCCAAATCTTTCATAGTGTGTAAGTGCTTGAAGTGGGGGATTTCACCAGACCTACTTGATGAGTGATTTGGGTTGTCTCAATTATAGTGAAAGAATGTGCTTCGTTTGGTTGTCTGAGAGTAACTACCGGTATCGACTTATCATGTGAACTACAGTTATGTGACTTGGCCACCTCCACAAACGCAAGCTGGTATTCTTGATTATCTTGGAAATGAGAAAAGAAGAAAACAACCTCACCCACAAACCAGGCCCTGTTTCTTCTATTCCTATAGCTACATAAATTTATTGGTAAGTTTCAACTGTATAAAGTAGATAAGGATATACTTACTCACTATAAACCACATCAAACATGATAATATGGTTACCTCGCCTAGACTCACCCACCCACTTACGATTCATCTTGGAAGAGTACACAGTGTGATTGATCCACGCCCGTCCAGCAATCTTGATAGAGTTATTCACAATATCGTAATTGTCGACTGCAGCGTGAACCTTGTAAAATCTTTCCAGTTTATTCAGTACATCAGAATGATGAACTTCAAAGCCGAAAAGATCCACATCAACACCGGTACTTGTCAGAGTGTAAGGCTGTTTGGGAATTGGGGACCAGAGCTGAGGAAATCCATATTCGCCTGAGGGATGCTTCATGAATGTCGAATCATCATAAGGACAAAAGAAATAATATCCACTTCGCCTTCAAGATCTGCATACATATTGACATAGCTGCGGTGGGCCATTCTGTCAATAACGTTGCTGGCATTCACTCCACTATCAACCTTGCTCTTTATCATCTTCTTACACCTTCCAATTGTGCGTTCAAGAGGTCGAGTAGAATACGAACGGAGAGGACCCAGACATCTGATTATGTAAGACATGTGGTAGAGATCACTATGAAAGATTACTCTGAGAAAAACACAACTTATAGAGTTTTTGACTCTTTTTATAATTGATCAACCAATCATATCCGACTGCTCATGATAAGATGAAATACAAATAACCAAGTCAATACACATATATACGATTTGGATGCTTGAAATGAGACAGGCTATAACAATGGTTCTTATAATGGGTATGAAGTAGTTGAAAGTGAAGAAACTGGATGTATAGTGCCCATTGTAGTCGTTTAACTTTTTGCATTTTATCTAATCATTGAAAAAAGAGAAAGAGAAAATATAATGTGCTACCTCAAATTGCAATAAGCAATTAATTGGCTATGAATTTACCAGTATTTTGGAGATAAAGTTGAAAATATTTTCATTTATTTTCGAGTTCCCCCTTTTTCATCTCTTTCTCACTATACATTAAGGTAAACAACACTGAGAACAAGTGAGTAACAACAAAAGATAATAATACTCTTACATAATGTTAGAGATGGGAATGTAGAAGTGGAATGAGCAGACATCAGACCAACAGCAGTTCAGCACACAATAGTAGAAGGCTATGAAAAAGTAATAAAAATACACACCAGCTATAATATTCACGAGTACTGTAGTAATGTAGAGGTCGATGAGGTGGAATGAGCACATAGTTCAGTTGTTCCATTGGCGAGGAGAGAGACAGTTGAAGTAGATAACACTAGTTATAAGAGGTAATCAAATAAAAAATTTAGAATAAATAAAACAAACACTCATACATATATTATACTAGGGTGTCAGTGATGAGGGTATAGAAGTGGAATGGAGAGTCATCACAACGGCAGTAGTTGAACTCACAGTCTATATAACTTTATTTGACTATATGATCAGCAGACTAAGAAGAAGTAATAACTGTATGCAACAACTATATTATTCACAACTACAAATAGTAGGCTTAGTAATGCAGGGGTCGATGAAGTGAAATGAGTTGAATGAGTATATAGCTCGGAAGTAGGATAGAATGGGGAGATACAGCTTGAAGTAAAGAACAATTTTTATATAAGGTATAGCAAATAAAGAATAAAAGGTATTTAAATCAACACTGATATAAATATTGTAATAGGGTCTTGGTGATGTGAATGTAGAAGTGGAATGTACAGTCATCCGAGGAGAAGGGGCCCAACACACAGTACATACAACTGTAGCTTACTATTTTATTATATGATTAAGTAGAGGTACCAAATACATACAGCAACTACAATATTCACAAGTACTAATAATATGTTTACTAATGCAGAGGCCGATGAGGTGGAATGAGCTTGTATTTTAGTTGTTCCATAGACGAGGAGATAAACAGTTGAAGTAGATAACACTAAGTATAAGAGGTAAACAAATATCAAATACAGAATGAATAAATCAAACACTTATACATATATTGTACTAGGGTGTCAGTGATGGAGTTGTAGAAGTGGAATGGAGAGTCATCACAACGGCAGTAGTTGAACACACAGTATATGCAGTGACGGATGAGGCAAGATGAGTGTTGAAATCAGTTTTTCACTAGGCCAAAGACATACAGCTGAAGTAATATAAGAAATAATCAAGGTTAATAAACAAAATAAAAAGGAATGAGAATAAACACTAATACATATATTATCCCAGAGTTGGTGATGGAGATGTAGAAGTGGAATGCACAGTCATCAGAGTAGATGTAGTTCAACACACGGTGTATGCGACTGCATATGACTATATCTGAAGCATCTATTGCAATATGTATAAATTATCGGAAGAATAAGGAGAGGTACCGAATATACAGAGCAACCACAATATTCACAAGTACTGATAATATGTTTTGATAATGTAAAGGTCGATGAGGTGCAATGACCTTGTAGTTCAGTAGCTCCATAGACGAGAAGAGAGATAGTTGAAGCAAATAGCACATATTATAAGAGGTAGTCAAATAAAGAATTCGGAATAAATACATCCAACACTCATAAATATATTATACTAGGGTATCAGTGATGGGGTTTAGAAGTGGAATGAAGAGTCATCACAACGGCAGTAGTTGAACACACAGTATATGAATCAAATATCAGAGGATACAGAAGGATAGGGTTGTATTAAAACAACAATAAAGGTGATTATTGAAAATATTAGTAGTGATGCAGTGGTAATTGAGGTTGAATGAGGACACCGAGTAGTCGGCATATACCCTGCAGAGATACAGTCAAGTAATTATCATTATCAATACTTGGTAAGTAGAGTATTCAGAATAAACAAAACAAATATACAGGAATAGTCGACATAAAATATATGGAATAAGCACTCATACATATATAACTCTAGAGGGCTGTTCATTAGAATGAGTAACAGGAATGTACAATCAACTGATCAGCAGTGTTTGAACTTATGGTATACTATGATGTTTACAACAAAAAAATAGATGACCTTGCAGAAGTAAGAACTCATATACAACAGCCATAAGAAATATGAGTACTAAAAATATCTTCAGTGTTATAGGGGCTAATGAGGTCGAATGACGGACTGATCAGTGCTGAATTGACTGAAGAGGTGCAGTGGCAGTGAATATTGGAAGTGAAATGGTAAATACAATATAAAAATGAAATAAATAAACGAAAATAAAAAAAATTCACACATAGATATTTCTAGGGTCTCAGTGATGAGGATGTTGAATGGAATGCGCAGTCATCAGAGTATAAGTGGTTCAACACACAGTACATACAGCAGTATCTGAGTATATTAACCGATGATTAAGTAGAGGTACCCAATATATTCTGCAACCATAATATTAACAAGTACTAATAATATGTTTAGTAATGCGGAGGCCGATGAGGTGGAATGAGCTTGTTGAGTATACTGATGAGTCGTTATATAACCTGCCGAGGTAAAGTGCAACCAAATATCAGTGATAATATGAGGTAAATACAGTTTCCACAACAAACAAAACAAATATACATAAATGGTCATCACACAATATATAAAATAAGCACTCATACGAACATCACTCTAGGGGTTGGTGATGAGAATGGAGAACAGGAATGAAAACTCAACTGATCCACAGTGGTTGAACTTATGCTCAACTAAGGGGTTTACAAATATAATACAAGATGACTCTGCCGACGTAAGAAACCATATACAACAGCCATAATAGTCATATATACTGAAACTTTTCTAGTGATGTATGGGCTAATGAGATAGAATGACAGAGCAGTTCAGTGGTTGAGTAGACAGAAGTGGTGCAGTCGAAGGAGATATTGGAAATAAAAAGGTAAATAAAGATTGAAAATAAGTAAATAAAAATAATCCAAAAATCTCATACATATATTATACTAGGGTGCCAGTGATGGGAATGAAGGAATGGAATGCACAGTCATCTGGGCAGTTATAGGTAGACTCGGTAAAATTCAGAAGCAAACAACAACGATATCAAAAAAATAAAATTGGTATGAACTGTATACAACAGCCAGAGTATACTGAAGTACTTATAGTATGTGTAGGGATGCAGTGGCTGATGGGTAAGATGCGTGTGGAAAACACTTGTTGAGGGGACCCAAGAATTAATGTCGAAGTGATTATCAGTTGAAATAAATAAGGAATAATCAAAGGTAAATATATAGAATAGAGAAGAAATAGAATAATCACTCATACATATATTATTCCAGAGTTGGTGATGGGAATGTAGGAGTGAAATGAACAGTCATCCGGTCAACAGTGGTTCATCTTATGGTGCACTGGGTTATTTACTGCAGTAATATAAAAAGAGAAGAATAGGTATGAACTGTATACCGCATCCAAAATATACATAAATACTGAGAGTACTATTAGTGATGCAGTGTTTGATGGAGTTGAATGAGTATGGAGATCAGTTGTTCAGCTGACTGGAGACATACAGCTGGGTGGATATGTGTAGTAGCTCAGGGTAAATATAAAGTAAATACCAAACAAAGAATAAAATAAATAAACAAACTCTCACACATATGTATAATTCTAGGGTTTCAGTGATGAGAATGTCAAACATCAGAGTTTGCTCATCAGGACAACTGTGCATCTGAAATATTAACAACGATGTGAATAAACAGAATATGAATATACAGCAAATAGTAACAACTAAACAAAAATACACAAAGTGAAGTTGACTTGTATACTCCATGGTGCTATCGGGTGAAATGGTGGCGGTATGGTGACCAATCCTGTTCTCTTTTGCTTACATGAGGTAAGAGAAATAGCTACAGAGTACTTCTTAGGAGTAAATACTGATATATATGTAGACACAGTGTATCAGAGATAAGGATTAAACAGCATATACTCAGCCATATAAAGAGATTCTATACGGGAGCAGTGTCGTTATTATGATTGAGTACACTATAAGTGATGTCAACTACTTTATATAAGTGTCAGTGCTATAATATCAGTACCTAGAAAGTGTAGAAGAAATATGATTTGTATGAAGATGATGTTATGGCAAAGACGATCTTTTTGATATACCAAGTTCTTTCATACAGGAATATGAAGTAGATTGATTAAATGCACAGTAAAAACGTTGATCAAAAGAATGATCATGTTGATCTATATATTTCTGATACTGCGAGAAGGTGATATGACTGGTGCTACATCTTTTTAAACTATAGTCTATCAATCTGTTTCTGCTTCAACAATATATATATCCGAAGAATGGACATCGCAAAATACAATAACAGTTTATACGCCCATCATTGATCATGTCAAGCATACAATCGATTGATAAGAGACGAAGAGAAGCTCAACATACAGATGTAAGTATTGATCTGGTATATAATTGGAACTATATATATTTACGACATTCTATTTAGATACAGGTTATTTATTACTGTCGTTTTTGTTCAGTCTGGATGTATCATTTTATCTGTCGACCTACATCAGTAGTAGATAATGTCACCATCCTCTTCCCGCTTTAAGATTTTTGGTCATTAAATCCCAGAAATCTGCATTTACTACTAACAAATCTGTGCTGAACACACATAATAAATGACCATATAAGGCTATTGACAGTAGATGGATCCCGGTATCATTCTAAGAAGATATTGTAATAAGCCACTATTCTATTATCCTGACAAGAACTCCAATGAGAACTCTTCTATGAGTTCAGGAGATTCGATGTGACAACGTATACTTAGTTCTATTGTTCTATACTCTTATGAGTGGTTCAATTCACTGATCTCAGATGGGGATTCCACTCAGATCATAGTCACAATAGCTAGATGATTTCCTATATAAATACCCGGTACTTTGCTCCCATAATGAAGAGGGGTCAATAAATTATACAACACTTTTAATTGTATATACTTGTTTTTTTATTTATTTTTTTAAGCATATCTGCACAAAATCCAACAACCAACTACAACTAACATAACACATAATCAACCCTCCATCCTCTCTACTTCTTCGACTCCACCTACTATTAGCAGCACTCCTAAATCGATTGCAGACAGGGTCTCGAAACTTTCTAAAATCCCTTTGGCTACAAAACGACGTTTTTCCAGAACTGAGGATATGACTAGAGCCGCCACCGCTAGCATCATTAAGAAGCCGAAATCCGAAAAACTACGAAGCACAGTGCTTCGAAGCAGAACCGTCCCATCAACAGCTGCAGAGGCCAAGAAAGCTGCTATGGATGCCAAGAAATCTCAGGGCAATAAAGCCCTAGAACCTATAACTGAAGATCAGTTGGACTCAGACGTCGAGTACAACTCAGAAACCGAAGATTACTACTCCCACCCCAACATGCCCTCCTTCTTTTCTGAGATCTTCAAGCGTCTTGATTCTCATGACGATATAATCAAAAAACTCAGTGATGCCTATGGGATTATTGACTCCTTGAGATCCGAGTTGGCAAATGCTAATGCCACCATCGCTAAACTCAATGCTGCTGCAGCACAAAAGGAATCTGATTCAACTGATCCTAGTCATCACAAGACAGCGGAACCTCGTGTTGAGCACATGGGCCATTCCCTTAACGGTACTGGTGCGTCCAAACATGTCACTAACACCCAAGGTGAATCTTTTGCTGCGGCTACTGCTAAAACCAAGAAGCCTGTTAATCGTCGTCCATTAGCTGCTAATGCTCAGAAGGCTGCTGCTCGTGCATTCACTCCGGCATCCACAACCCAAGGCTTCAAATATATCTATATATATACTCGTGGTAAGGAACCTCGTAATGTTGTTCAATCCAGATTCAGAAAGATAGACATCAATCCAGCTCGTATCATTGATATTCATTTCCCTGCCCATCAGGTGATGTCTCTCTTGATCCAAAGCGATTATGAAACCGATTTACTAGAAACTCTTGCTCAACATGACATTGTACCTTTAACTAACTTTGACCCTAAATCTGGCAAGAATTTGAATGATATCCAATATAAAGAGGAGGATGAGCAGACTCGTAATGCAATAGCCGAAGAGCTTTATTCCAAACGCCTGATCAATACTGTGCTGCGTGTGACACCCATGTCTTTACAAGTAGCCTTGACCCGTTCTTTCTTGACCCAAAAGTGGTTGACTGAAACTCAGACCACGGTACTCATATCTCACATTAATCCTCAAAAGGAAAAGTCTCCTCCCCGCGATACGTCCGTAGTCGATGCCCTTTTCTCTGGTCGGGCCCCTAATACCTCTTCTGATAGCCAAGCTGCTGGCGATGACGCAGCCATGGTTCAATGAGTGAGAACTTATTGAATTCCCCTATGCAACCTATGAATATGCCCAATACCAATATGCCCATTAATAATCCTTCTAATATTATCCCTTTATGTAATCTTAAAATATGTTCACTTAATTCTCGTAGTCTTCCAAAGCTTTCTAATCCTGAAATCAGCTCATCCTTTATTCGCTATCTCCGCTCCCTCAAATACGATATCTTCTGTTTTCAAGAATCACATGCCTCCAGTGAAGAAGTCCAGACTACCTTAAATATGAAACTACAAACTCATTCCTCCATTTGGACAGAACACTGTGGTGTGGTATCCCTGAACCCTTCCATAGATATTGTCCCTGTCCTTGATACCATTGATCAAGGAGCTATAGTTTGTCAAATTATACATGTCAACAATTCCTTTGATCCTATCACGCTTGTCAATATCTATGCTCCGGCACAGATTAGAGCCCGAGAAGTGTTTTATACTAATATGTTACATTTACCTATGTTCAGCGCTCTGCAGGATTCCGCAATTGTCACTGATTCCATGTTGATTATGGGTGATTTCAATTATCATGCAATAATGTACAATAGTCTATCCTCTTATGAAGTATCCAGTAGCTCTCGTTTACAATCTCCTCAGTTCAAGTGGCACTCTCTCCTTACGTCCATGTTCCATAACGTACTCCACTCTGATGATCATGAACATAATATGCCAACATTTCGACGTGGATCCAGTATGTCGACCATAGATTATATGTACGCCTCTCCTCCCATTATGAAACACTTGAGACGAGCATCCAGTACTTTTATTTCTTCTGTATGGACTGACCATGCCTTACTCTCTGCCCATTTTCAGTTTCACTGTACTGATCAGAGCTCAGGTCTATGGCGCGCCAACCCAGCTCTGTCCCTTAATTCTTACTTCACTACTGCTCTAACTAACGCTCTTGATAGTTTTCATGAAGTTGCTTCGACCCGCTCTCCTCTTCCCACCGTTCAGGACCAATGGGATGAGATTAAGACAATAGTTCAGACTGTGGCCCTGAAAGTAGGCCGTCGTAAGGCAGACAGGCAGAAACGAGTATTAAGACGGCTCCAACGCAAACGCAACAAGATACTGAGAAGTTTCAAAACGTCTGGTGTACCACATCCTCGGTTGCATGCTATAGAAAATTTTATTGGAATGATCCAGAGAGAGATTTCTGATAACGCTGCTCTTCGTGCTGGTAAACAATGGCGAGAAAAGGGTAAAACTTCCGCTGGATACTTGAAGCGTACCATCGAGGCACGAGCCAGCAAGAGAAATATGCCTCCTTTAATTCATCCAGACACCCAAGCACTTTGCGAGACACCTACCGATATGCAAAATGCTGTAACTTCATTCTACAGATCGCTTTACACGCCTGATCCAATTGAAGAACAGTGTATAAATGAATTGTCTTGTCTAATCCCTCCTCAACATCAGCTACCTTCCTCAGCTTCAACTACTCTTCTTCAACCTTTTACTGTAGATGACCTTCTTACCGGTACTAGACGATCCCCAAGCAAGAGTAGCCCTGGTGTAGATGGACTGCCCTACGAGATTCTTAGCCTTCTATTCCAGCACCCTCAAACTTCTTCTCTGGCTTTGTCTGTATATTCTGATGCTCTACTAAAAGGTATTTTTCCTACCAGCTGGACCTCTACTTGTATGACGCTATTACCAAAAAAGGGAGATTTATCAAACTTTAAGAATTGGCGGCCTATATCATTGATCAACACCGACGCCAAGGTCTTTACTCGATTACTCAATGCCCGTCTGATGCCATACTTCACCAAATGTATCAGTAGTAATCAACTTGGATTCATGCCTGGTCGATTTATTGCTGATCATGGCCTGACTGTAAACAGCATCAAAATGATCGCTCACCACCACAGCTCTTCTTTGATTGGCTTACTCTTGGATCAAGAGAAAGCATACAATCGTATTCATCCCAAGTATCTACGTCATGTACTCGATGCTTTTAATGTCCCTCCCGGTATCAGTCATTGTATCATATCTCTTTTTTTCTCTACTGGTATCCAGGTGAATGTCAACGGTCATATTACTTCGTCTCCTATTCCCCAGAATCGTGGTTTACGCCAAGGTGACCCTCTTAGTCCTTTGCTATTCAATGTTGCCTTTGATCCTTTTGTTAGATCCATTTCTCAAAATAGTGCATTCTCTGGCTTTCACTTACCAACTGAAATACGCTCTTCTCCTTCTCATGACGACGTTATCAACGATTTGGCTAGCCTCCTCGACGGAACCCACATTACACCAACTGTGGATGATCTTGTTGTCTCTTTTTCCCGACTCCTCCTATTCCATGACACTCCTGAACCTGATGTCTCTTCTCTTCCTCTTGAAACTGACCGTGTTGCTATTTTGGCATATGCGGACGATACACTAGTTTTCTTACGTGATGAGTCTGACTTTGTCATTCTTCAGCAGGCTATTACTACTTACATGAATGCATCCAACGCCCATCTCAACCTTGGCAAGACTGAAGCCTTTTCTCTTTCTGGTTCCCCTCTACCTAGTTGGCAAACTTTCCTGCGATCGAAGAATATAACCAGTTGGCATGATAGATCCTCTCCCACACCTATTCGATATTTAGGCTATCCTTTATGTTCAAGTGTTACTCAAAGGAATGTTGCTTTCTCCCGTATTGCTGACACCATTCGCCAATCCTGCTTTATGCATTCTCAACGTCAACTCTCTCTTCGAGGCAGAGCAACCGTCATTAATTCCCTCATATATTCAAAGCTTTGGCATGTTCTACGCTTGTCTACGTTCACCAAATCTCAAATGTTTATTATAAGAGGCATAGGTTCATCGTTTGTTAACCATCGTATCTTTCCTAAGTTTGCGTTTACTCTACTTTGTGCTCCTCGCTCTCAAGGTGGACTTGCTTTACTTGATCCTGTTGACCAACAGTTGGCTCTTCAATGGCGTTGGTTGTATCCTCTACTTAGGTCTGATCATTCCTCGACATCTACCTCCGTTGCTATGAGAACTCTTCGATTCGTATTCAGTCACTTCCTTTCTTCTGCGAACTTTCCTTCTTATCACACACATCTTCTTTTCCCAGAGTCCCGACAATCAAGGTGGTTTCCAAATCAGTTCACCAGACATAGCTACTTCTTGAATGTTACCAATAACTTTCTTAACGCTTTAGACAATATCCCTCGTTCTTTTGCTACATGCTCTGTCAATGCATTCACTTGTATCTCTCTGCCTTTCTTGTCCGTCGTTGACCATGCACTTTCCCTTGACTCCTCTTCGGTCTCTTCTGTTCCTATATCAACACTGTTAGCCAGACATCCAGGATTACGCCGTTTGTTGGTAAGCGATGTGTTTACGTACAACTATGAAAAAAGGGTCATTGTCACGCGAGATTCGACCAACCCATCCCCAAATCATCGCAATCTCAGCTTATTGGCTTTGTCATTCATACAACAAGGTCATCTAGTTCTGCTTCCTTTTTTCTCTTCTCACATGAGCATGGCTCATCTTTCTCTGCGTGACAGCCCTATAACCGATAATATCCTGGACTTGCAACCATTCTGTCTATCTATCGTATCTCCGTCTATGCCTCTTTCTTTTGGTATTTTCGCGAACAGTATCCGATACTATAAGTCTCTGGTCCCTGTACATTCCAATACCGTCAGTCCTCTTTCTGCTTCTACTTGGCGTAAGTTCTGGTCATACTCGATTCCACTACATGCTCGTACTGTGTGGTATCGTGCCATTCACAATAAGATTCCATCTCGACACCTGCTTCATAATATTATGCCCTCTGTCGTAGATTCTTCTATTTGCACCATTTGTTCTTCTTCTACTGCAGAAGAGACGGTGCCTCATTTCCTCTTCTTTTGCCCTTCGAAATTAGCTGTATGGAGATCAGTATTCAATATGTATATATCCAACGTCTTTCGTTTACCTTCCGCAGACTTCGTTGATCTACTGCAATCTATTCTTCTTTTTTCCTGCCCCTATCCAAGGCTGCTTACTGCTCGTCTTCCTGAACTCAGTACACATCAGATATTTGCTTGCTGTTTGCTGTGTATATGGCGTAGTCACTGGAACTTCGTATTCAACTCAAGACCATTTCAACCTGGTGTTGTTATTTTCTCTGTTTCTAAATTACTGTATACTCTTGTTGCTGAATCAGAACTCGATGAGGAGTAATTACTTTTACCGTTCTTCACTAGCAATTTTCGTCTCCTTTTTCCTTTTTTCTTTTATTCTTTTATTTAATTTTAATTTATACCAAGTCTCGCTCATCTCTCCTTTGTGACGTGCTTTTGGACTTTAAATAAAACCGAAGCTACGGCTTCCTTACAAAAAAAAAAAGTAGTAGATAATGTGGAGAAGATGTAGACAATAGAAGACATTGTATGAATGAATTAAATGGAAAAAAAGGTATTGATTATATTTATTTTAGTTTGTACTATTAATTAATAGTAATTAAAAGATGTGGTGTAGAGAGTGTAGACGAAGAAAAAGAGGAGAAAGAAGGGAGAAGATGGTCAGATTAAAGGAGGGAAATCTTACCACCGTTTGTTGACATATTTCTGTTGAAGGAGTAATATGGTGATATGACACCGTAGGTATTAGCCAATTTAGGTGATTTGACTAAACCTACTTGTGCTGTGATGTCCAATATATCGATTACTGCAAATGATGGTGCTTCGTCGAGTTGTCGGAGGGTGATGGATTGGTTAGCACGGGCTTACTAGCCTAGTATAATAATAAATTTTTTTATTAAAGGATTATCTTCCTTTTCTTTCCTTCTTTTATTATTTTAGTAAGCATGGTATACATACAAGTAACGCATACACTTATTATTTAACACTTGTACTAATAGTCTATACACTAGATGAGCAGATGATAATGACCTTCATCTTTGACATTACATAACTATGGGTATTATGTACTCTGTATAAGCTTTATTATGAAAGTACTAATAAATAATAAAAATAGAAGCTATTGCATGAGGTTAAATAAGGTGTGAACTACTTCTATCTATGGATTGAAATATGCATCCTTACTGGCTGTTACCCTCTCCATCTGGTTTCTCTTTGAATCAACTTACTCTGGCTATCCCTATCTTTGCTAGTGATTTATTCTTAATTCTTCTACTTAGTGTATTCTATTTATTTGGTGTCTGCCCGAGGTGTATCTTCCTTTTATAATGCTTATAATCTGGTATGCCTGTTATTCGTTGTTGGTCTAAGGGTTGTTTGTATTCTGCTATCTATGTTGCTTGTTTTATGGTGATTTTCGTCAAAGTGTATACGTAAAATACCCAAGAGTAATCTTTTATTATCATACTCATACTTCTATTATCTATCAGTGATACTCTCTACGATAAAGTAATCTTGTGTGGTCTGCTACGATGTCTGACGGGGTGCTCCTATATAATCAGTCTGGTACTTATGATTCTATGATGCTCATGCTGTGTAGTAGACTGACTTTCTCTTTATAGATATCCTACTTGTAATCAAGAAGTCGTAAGTTACTGATAAAACATACAAAGACCTCAATATTTATACTCTCATCTATTAATAGTGCTTCCATTAGCAGCCCAGTACCAGTGCCTCTACCTCCATCATCTACTGGATATCTTATGTATGATATGTACTTTACTCCATGTCATAACAATACATGACATTAACTTCCCTTTTCTAATAGGTGTCCTATCTTCTGTTACGAATCACATATGTAAGTACTTGAAATCACATACAGTCAATACAATTACTCATGCTACTTCTACCTTTAGATCTACTATCCAACCAAGTAGCTACTCTATCTAATTTTTCTTTGTTTGAGGTATGTATATTATATGTTACCCAGTATATAGTATATTAACTCTGTTCTTCATATTAGATGGATAATCATGAGTAAAAGGTGTATATGTATGTAGTTGTCATGTCGTCTATACCATCTGTTTACTAAGTCATCTTCTTCATCATATAGTGTAATCAGTTTATTTTCCAAAGGCCATCAATCATCTCTTCAATAACATACTATGCTTACCATTTAAACCACATACGATATACACTGCTTCTTCTATTTATCTACCAAAACATTCAATGTCTATAGTGTTTATTATACTCCATAGTATAGATTGCATCCAATATATAGTTATTCTTTCTTTATTACCAGCCTTAGCTATTACAATCGTTTTTTCTGTTATAATAAAATCCTATTTAGTATGCTTGTATACCATAATATTCACAATAATAATGTCTATCCATCCAATGATATATGAAATGATTGCTTCTAATGATAGGCTGTAATGTACATGACTCCACCAATAACGAACCTTTGATGGTATGTGGATTAAACGCCATAAGGGACTTATCGATTTATTTTACAGCTATAATTCCGCATTATTTTTAGTTGTGGGAAATGGATCCAAACGCCTAAATTGTCCCCGGCCTGTCTAACATTCTCCGTTCCGATAGTTAATGAAAGGGCGTTAAATAAGCTAAAAGTAGCGGAAATTCTCAGAGAAATCTTTCATAGTGGATAATGATTTACGGATGTAAATACATTAACAGACAGCTTCTGTTCATCAATCTTCTTCTTCAGGTAACTGTACGATTTATGGATATATCTGTGAGAATATTTATTTTAGTCAATAAAAAAAATTATATACAAATTTTTGTTACTTACATCTCCATCATTCTCAACTTTTCCTCGGTTATATTCCATTGCAAAGCAATAGAACAACCTTTTGACAAGGATAACAAAGCATTTCTAGCATGTTCATCTTCTATAAGTGGACAGACAACGGTGGGAACAGCATACAAGAGAAAGTCGATGTAATCGACAATTCTTACACCATCTTTTTGACCAATTACACTATCCCATCCACCTTGAAATGATACAGAGATAGTTTTTCTTGATTCAACAATGCAGAGGTTAATCAAAATAAGGCTGTTCTTGGGTATATGGAAGGGGTACTCAGAAGTGTTCTTCGTCTTATCAGATTTCAAGTAATAGAAGTCTCTTGTCCCTTTCTTCAGCACCAAAGACACCATCTCATTCACAATCTTCCCGACACCACCACCAAGAAGATGCATCTCGTCAAGTCCAAAGAAAGGACGACCAGAGAAGCTGGGGAGAGAAGAGAAGATTGAAACACGATTCAACCCATGTTCCTATATATTAAATATCAATATCATGTGTATATTATCTCAAAATACAGAAACTTACTACATCACCATCTTTGAATTGTTCAAAGGTTCTAAGAGGAGCGTCTGTACGAACGAAGTACATTCCAGCAGAACTGTTCTCCCTGTGAACACCCTCGACGAGACACAACCTACACCCATACTTGCTAGTAACCCCAGTATGACCCATCAACTCCTGAACAGCAACAATATCACCTATGTTATGGATGTTAGAATAAATGGAACTACCGATACTAGTGCTATTATTACCGGCTGCCCCCATCAAATGAACTCTGGCACGACCAATGACTTCTTCGCCATTCACAACAATCATTCCATTAGTGGATAGTTCGAGAAGTTCTTCAACTATTGGCTTCAAGAAAGAATCCATGTTTTTAGGCTTCTTAGGAGCACCAAGGATTGCCAGTTGAGTTATGTTATGGTCTTCATATCTGTTTCGAAAGGTAAAAATACTATATAATTGAGCTGTTTAGATATCTGTGCTTACCTTTCCGATGCATCAATGTTTAGGATATTCATATGGAACATTGTATATAACTTCTTCTCTTTCATCTCATTGACTAAGCCATCAACAAATAACATTACGTAGATGACGATAACACCTGGGAGTTTCTTGAGCTGTTGCCTGTATTACTTAAACACCAATCCATCATGAATGTCAGTCATGACAGACTTATTCAAGGCAACTTCTTCATCCATTGTTAATCTTTCCACCATCTCGTTGTCTACAAGCATATTTGCTATGTGTCTACCAATAGACAACATCTTCAGACTGTATGATGGCTTCAACAAACCATTCACCACATTGTATCTTCTACTCTGACAGAAGACACAACTCTCATCATCGTCAACTACATCTCTCTTCTCAAACATCATACACCCGTTCAAGCAGACGTCGTGATGATTCACAACGACTGATGATATTCTTCTTATCAAACTCTCCACAGCTTCAGGCTGTAAGACCTTTCCAAGAGTTCCTGTATGTGTAATAGTAAGTAATTATATTACATGTATTAAAATCATATATACTCTTACCAATTTTATTGTTTCTTAGATCTCTGATAACAGTATTCATAAGATTGCATATCTTCTTGTGGAGTCTTCGGGATGCTTTTTCCTCGGATATATAATCATTCAGGTGAATACTAATAGACTCAATGTAGTTGAAGGAGGATCCGTTGACAAGCATGGCTTCATATACCTTGGCTGAACTGTCAAAGGCTAAAGAAGGCTCGTCGTGATTATATTCATAATTAATATCAGAGACTATTATGAGTGAATTAAAAGGGAAGTTATTAATAATATGTATAACGAAGATGCTTTATTTACTTACAGTAATCCATAGGTTCCCCCATGTCCATGGTTTCTGCTTCAACGAACGTAGTGTCCATGGTATCAATAGCCTCCTCGCTATCATGTACAAGAGAAGATCTTGCTTCATCAAATTTACCTTCACCCTTACACTTGGTTTGATCTTGATGCTTTCTAAGATCATTCTTTGTTCTGAAACGAAGAGTACAGAATTCACATTCAATTTTCTTATGTACAATATAACGGCCACGAGATCTCTTGGAAATAGTGTTAGAGGAGTTGGCAGACATGTTAGTTATTACTGTGAGGAAAGAGTTATATGGAAATATAGAGAAGAAAGGTTCAGTAGAAAACAACACCCCTTTTATACTGTAAAAGGACTTGTCCTTTTATTTTACTATTATTTACTATCACGGGACTAATGCATATATGCATTACAAATGAAACCGTGTCAGTCATTGAATATGGTCGGATTCAGGTACGTACCAATTAGACCATAACATCACAACGGACACACATCAAGCAATAGTAATGATATCATTATCTTAAGTTATTCAATTGTGCCTATATGATAAACATACGTCAATGAAAAACCAATGATACTGTTTATGACTTTTTGTGGAGGAATTCGTGCGACAATTACATATCAAATATCGAATGTCTTATAGGCTGGGTACGTCATAGAAGATATGTTACATAACTTATGAAAGTGATGTTGACATTATTACTTGTTCTTCTTACTGTCAGGTACAAATATAGAAAATATCATTTCGATGATATCATTTCTCACGTCATAAATCTCCTTATATAGAAATATTATGTTGGATATCTCTATAATACCTTGACATTGGCAGGAATCAATAAAATATATAAAGGTATGAAGCTCTTTTTGTTTTAAAACTTATTATTAACAAATACATTTTTCTGTAAAATATGAACAACAAAAACTCCAAAAATGTCCTCACCAACTTGGTCAAGAGTGTCGATGAGATGCGTATTCTTATGGCTATGATATATGATAAATTGCAGAAGATGGAGAGTGCCTGGGATGAAAGATTTCCTCCCATTAACATGTTATCTGATTCTAACGGTAAATACTCTCTAAAAACAAATAGAAATAAGCAATAGACTAATATATACTATTTTGAATAATTAATAGAGTCTTTTGAAGCAGAAGTAGCAAAGTTAAACCATACACCTATCGACTACAAAGAAAGATGGTGTCCAAAGGTTCCCAAATTGGCAAGGTATATGAATTTCAAGGAGAGTAAGGAGATAATTTTCAGGAAGGGTAAGAAGGCAAAATCGATAAAGCCCAAGAAGATGAAGGATCTACCAGGTGTAAAATTGCGCATTGCTCCTGCTTTAACTGAGATTTCGAAACATCTGGAGGTTGAGGGATATACCGAGAAGAAGGCATTCCAACAATATGGTCAGTTGCTCGAACTTTCTCGTATGATTAAGAACGAAATTATGCTTAATAACGTAATAGAGAATAAGTATTGGACAGACATAAAAGCAGCATACAAATCCTACTACTGTAGGAAGTTTGAAGGGATTGCTAATAAGAACAAAATTCCAATCCACTTTTGTGAAGATCACTGGGCAGCTGATATTGTTCTAGCACAAACAATGAAGAAGAGAAGTACCTCTACTAACGAAAGTAACCGAAGTGAGGCTGATGTAGAAGAGGTAAGCGTTGATAAACGGACTGTACAATAGTTGTTAATTTTAGCATTTATTTTGCAGGTTCAGGAGGCTAATGGTGACCAGGATTTATTCGATAGGTAAATATGCAAGTAACATTTTTGTATAGTAGCATTCTAATGTCATTATTACCTATAGTGATAAAGACTTCCTCTTTTATGACATCGAAACACTTCCTGACCCTTCTCTTGCTCCTCCTCGATCTGCTTCTGTCTTCTCTTCGTCCGGAACAATTGGAATGGGTCTGTCTTCTTTTGGAGATGGAAGTCTTCCTCTTCTTGCTCCCTCTTCATCTCAAGTTGATAGTAGAAGCACTCGTCCTTTTACATATATCCCTCCTTCTTCTAGTAAAAAACGGGCAAGACATTAGTCTTTTTCTCATTGGTTTAAATAATTATTATAAATGTACTAAAATAGTGGATTGTGGGCACTATGAAAGATTTGGACCTACCAAACTTGGACATTGCATATCTCAGGTTGGTAATATTCCGACGACCAGAACCAAAAAAAAGCTATACGATTCAATGGACTGTACCAACATCCGTTGGTAATACTTCGGCTCGGCCAATTTTAATCACGTGACTTTTGCCCGGACAAAAGATTCATGTATAGCTTTACTATTGGATACATACATCTCATAGATACAGTTACTATTGAATGGATTCATTAGATGTACTATAGGATAGACGATATTATTATGGTTATAATTGAACGCAATGCATATCAAAAGTATTTTATGATAAATAGAATAAAGAATTGAATTGAACTAAGCTATGAGTATTGAATTGAAGAGCTAAATATTGAATGTATTGTGCACCATGAAGCATAAGAAGCATTGTAAACATTGGCTTTTGAAGAAGATAAAGGTAGTAAGCATGGGTTGTTGTAATTGAGTGAATGAATGCACATCAGTTGCTGTACAAGAGGGATGCTGATCTACATAGAATGACTCGACAATTCTATACAATAAAGAAATACTTTTAGTAACTGGATAATATAGACTACATGAGAACTACTTACATTTCACTTCTTTATTCCTGTTGATACAACTAATTGAAAAGATAGAGTAAGTACAGTGTAAGCTAGTTAACCAATGAGATACATACCACACACAAGAAAGAACCAACAAATACAGTGGAGACGAGGCTTAATAGAATAGAACTACAAGCAGAAGAAGTATCAGTAAATGGATCGTGAGTATATTATATCAACTACTTACATATACACTTATAATATCAGATAGAGCACCTAGTAGTAGATAGACGTTAATACATTGTACTGCTATACCATAGACTAAAAACATATCATACATAGGTAACAACTGGATGGAAAGATAACAGACATTGTACATGATAATTACTATCTAGATAAAGGTATAAGGGATCCATGCATATGTATATATTGTACCTAGTAACTTACTATTGTTCTTCATGCTCAGCAGTAGATACCTATTAGAAAGAAGCTACACAGTATGGGCATCATACACGAATAAGTACCGGATAATTAAGTAAAAGCACCTGGATGATATACGATACCAACACACAGAGTTACTTCAGTGTAAGGAATATTGCTAATAGATAGTATAAATATAAAAATCATAGTAGACAATTCTATCATCATATATTACCAGTACATCCACAAAAGATATCAGGGAACAAGGATGTATACCAGGATATACAGGATTGATACCTGAGTGGGGTAGAGACAGTGACAAAAGATAAATAGAGAGAGCAGAATATAGAAATAGAGGCAGTACACAGAAAGAGTAGAGAGAGAATCAAAGAAGAGCTTTGGATATCACTAAGAAGATACACTTTTGTTAGATGAGTAATTGCATCACTAGATAATCATGTTACGTACACCATTCGACTTCCTGAACTGTCTTTATTCAATGAGAAGTGTGAATATATACAGCCATTACTATTTATATATAAACAACGTAGTACCTTGGTTAAGTAGAAGAGTGGATGGATGTCTTTATCAACATAAAATCTAATGTATAATCATTTCATGGAATATTTTATCATTAATGAGCCATTCAAGTAGATTTTAGATCATGTTAGAGAAGAAGGGAAAGAAGAAAATTTTTATTTATATTCATCCATTATTAAGAGACTAAAAGTATTATTCTACCCAATCAAACCAGACTATTGTCTCTTACGTTTATTATTACTAGAGGAAAAGAGTGGTAGAAAAGAGGATCCATATCTGCATCATTATATGCCTCATTGGAAAAAGGGTTGGTAGATGAAGAGCCAGCCGCACCAACAGAAGAAGAAACAAAAGAAGAATCATGGTGATCATAGTAATGTTCACTACAAATTGACAAAGAAATAAGTATCATATCTTCATTTTACATAAATGTTTATTCATTATACTAGAAAGCTGTTCGGACTAGATTCTCGATCATTATTCTATATACAGGGACAATGTATTGATACTATAGCAATTACCAAATTCTCAACCACATCTTCATCTGTTTCCTTATTGTCCATGCGACTCTCTCTCACCATTGTCTGAGCCATTACGATATTGGCTCCCCACTGCTCCTTACAACGGTATAAAGGAATGTTATTATCGTTGGCAAGAGTTTCCAACTGCAGACTGTAGTATCTCTGATATGCCTTCCTCATCTTTGTCCAACCCTTTTTACAAAGCACTCTGTTAGAAAGAATGTTGCTTCTTACAATCTTGGAGAGTTCCACAACCTTTTCATACATTTGCTTTGCTTTGGAGTATTCAAGTTCGTAGGACCTGCTTGACAGAATATCCATGAAGGCAGCAGCTATCCTCACAGTCGGTCCCGGTGTCTTCTTCTTCTTCTCACCTGATGCAAGGTATATTTCTCTTGCTCGAGCAGTAACACTTTCGATATTTCTATCTCCTAGTTTGTTCGTGTTGTATGTGTAATCCAATACTTCTTGAAGAAACTTGGCTTCATTGTCTATAGTACTTATACATTTAGTTT
>JAIXMH010000062.1:0-77278 GCA_025528865.1 Pilobolus umbonatus
AACTAGGGGGAAAACACTGAAGCAGCAATAATCACACTTGGTGTATCAAAATATAATTATATGCACTTCAGACTACAGAATCTCTTTTCATGCTTTATATTGAGCATCATGTGTTGATTCCATATTTGATTCAAATAGACACTCATGCTTTATCTTCCTCTGGTGTCATGCCAATCCATCAATTACAAATGTATACTGCATATTTATTCATCAAGAAGATATTAGGCTGCTTATCGAGAACTCCCAATCACTCAGAATAGAATCTCATATCTTCTCACAATCAACAAGCGAGCTGTAGATGTATCAAAGATGCCTAGTCTAACCACCTTTTTGTCTTATACACATGTGATGCGAATAGACTCATCTCACATCATCCGTATCTCTTTATGTACTCCAGTGAGTCTATCTGTGCTATTCACGATTTCTGTATTAATATACCATTCGAAGTCGCAAACAATCCCATGAATCCTCTACTGGCCGATCCTATTCTATCCATCTTCAACTATTCTATAACTGACATAGCAATCCATGCTTACTCATATACAATCTTCTGCTCTTCACCCAATACACACATATCTATGTCCATGCTTTCTTGAGATGACAGTCTGTTAATCTCTTATTTGATATGAACAATTATTTTTGTAACTGGTAAAGATCATCCACTGCTAAAAATATTATTATCCACTCTGGCCATCCAATATGATAGTATATATGCTGCCAGGACAAAAGAATAGACTGAAGGTTTGTTTATTTGGTATCTATGTATCTAGTATTTGTACACTCAAATATTAATTATATTCTATAGACATTGACACTGCTCGTAAATTAGCGTGGGTATATTCCCATTCAAGTTGTGTTCACCCGTCAGTCAAACACGGGAGAGTATCTTGTTCGCTGTCATCACTACTCATTACTGTTCATTACAGGTCTCCAAGATGCAATCTTTTGGAAGAATATGGAAGAAAAGAAGAGAGTAGATATCTTGGGAACCCAGGATAAATAAATCAACTCCCACTGAGTATAAATATAATAAGTCTTTTCCATTACTGTCAAAATGAGTGTACTTAGAAGTGTGGTTGTAACCTTGAGATATGTAACCTTGAGATGTAACACACTGCATCCACTTAATATTCACAACAGTCTAGATATCAATCATCAACATATTCCTATAGCAACTGGGAGTATTGTATACTGTGTTATGTAATGTAAATAGAATTTGTTCAGCTAAGCAATTAACTGGTAAAGAAGTGAAGAAGAGGATTATAGTATCTATTTATTTTCTTCTCGGGTAAATAAATGAATTGACCGAAATACAGATTGCTGTGTAGCCATTTTCCCTAGAAGACAAATCGATGCTGATACCAAGGCTACTTAACTCCCGCATGATGGCGTGTCTATCTCGATCCATCTCTTCCTGTCAGCTGGGTTTTATGCCAAATTGATTTATTGGTGAGAATGGACAACTGGTTCATATTTTACAGGAAATAGCTACAAGGCAAAGGTCATCAACCATCGGCCTACTCCTTAACGAAGAGAAAGCGTATGACAGAGTTCATCCGGAATACCTCCGATCCACCATGCTCTAATTCGGTATACCCTAACAAATAGTAGATTCTATTAACAGATTGTTCTTTTCAACCCAGATCTCTATCAATATCAATGGGCATATTACCTCTGATCCGCTTATACAAAGGCGTGGTCTACGACAGGGTGATCCTCTCAGCCCACTTTTGTTCAATATTGCTTTCGATCCATTCCTACGTTCAATCCAAAGTGATGTTCAACTTACTGGTTTTGATTTCTACAATGAAACATCAACATCAGTTCATAGCTTTATCCCACAAACATCTATCTCCACTCTTACACAATCTTTAGTTCAATTAACTACTGATACCTCCAATTGTCCATTCAAAACAACCCTTCCACCTGTCAAAGTACTTGCCTATGCAGATGATACAATAGTATTCCTTAAGAATGAAACTGATTTCCACCGCTTACAATGCAGTGTAGAATTATACCAGAAAGCTTCTAATGCTAAACTCAATTTCACCAAGACACATGCTCTCTCTTTGTCTGGCTCTCCTCATCCTTCATGGCAATCTCTTCTAGCTTCTCATAGCATTATTGCATGACATGATCGACTATTTCCATCATCACTCACATATTTTGGCTATCCCATGTGTTCCTACTACCAAGCAAAAGGCATTCTTCTTTAATCAATTGATTCAGAAGATGAGAATCATGCCAGATTCATTCACAACGTACATTATCCATTCGTGGCAGGGTTACTGTACTGATCACTCTTATTCTATCTCGATTGTGGCATGTGATGAGACTGTTTCCTTTACCTTAGCTCAGCTGTCTCTGATCCGCAGTGTATGCTTGAAATTCATCAACCATAGAATATTTCCTCTCCTCAAGTTTGAATTGTTAATAAGCCCTCGTCATCTTGGTGGTCTTGGAGTAATCGATCTAGTAAAGCAACAGAATGCAATGCATTGGCGATGGCTAAGGCCCCTTCTTTCTTCTGATACACATTTTCCCTCGACCTCTTGTCCTTCTTTACCTTATTTGAAGGCTACTCTTCATTGGTTATACTCGTCCGATAATTTCCCTTTCTATAGATGGTCTCTGCTGTTCTCTCAGTGTAGATCTTCTCTGTGGTCTCCCAATGTTCCTTCTTCTTCCTCTCTATCTTTCATCAGTAACATTTCATGCCATGGACACTATCCCCCGTAACTTTGATCAATGTCATGTCACCTCTCATACAAGTCTCCAACTTCCATTTACTGCACTGATAGGTCATACTCGTCCTCTCAATCTCTCCTCTGCTTCTTCTTTCATGTATCCAAGTCTACTGTTCCAGAACCACCCTGGTGTCCATAAACTTCTGGCTCTTCATATATTCACAATAGGTCGTCCAGATAAATTGATCTCCTTCCCCAATGTCACTCATCTGGTCATTCGCTGGTTAAGAGGCCGCCAATTGATTCTTCAGCTCTTCTTTCTTGCGTTGTTCTCTCATGCTCCAAGAATCAATATCACTCGTATGGAAGATGACCCTCCTGATCTCTCCTCCTTTCTTCGAATCAAACTGTTGCCTTCTTCCGTTATAGAGAATCAGTCAGCACTCTTTCCTCCCACTCCATCTCATTATGGTTCTATCAATGAATACAAAAAGTTAGTTTCTGTCTTTCTTTCTTCCTGTAGCACCTCCTCTCCCTACCGAAGTCTGGACTGTGTTCTGGAGTCAAAGAATACCTCTCCCTGCCCGCACTATCTGGCATCGTATCTTACATAAGAAGATACACACAAGATCACTGTTGCACACTATATACTCGGCTAAATATTCTTCTCCATGATGTGCTCATTGTCTTACTCATGGCACTGCCACTGTGGAATCTATCTCTCACTTCTTCTGTACTTGTCCTTGTCTTCTTCCTGCCTGGATTGATATCTTATCCGGCTACGTCTCTCCTCTCAATACTACTTCTTAGCTGGAAGTATTCCTCAACCAGTTGCTACTCTTCAAAGGAAGTAACCATCGCCTAACTCCTGCCCGAGGTCTCCAGTCCATTGGGTCCTCTCATTGGCGTTTAAACTCTGGTGACAAGCCTTTTCTATCTCAAGTGGTTTCCAACTCTGCACTCAAACTACACCCCAAGCTCCTTTGCATTGTTGTTTATTCTATAAAGACAAGCCTTTCTATTTATCTAATTAATAATGTTTATTTAATATCCAGTCACTTTTACCGCTCTATATGTGTTACAGATATCTTATAAATTCAAGTAACCAGTGATAGTTGGTTACATCGAGGGAACTACTGTAGTGGCAGTGGCTTCAAATAAACGAGTTTACCCTACTAGTACATATACCAGAAGAAAATACAATCACCATGGGAACTGCTGTTGTTACTATGGTGAGGCAGAAATGAGAGAGGCATAATTGTGCTTCAAACTCCCTATCCATTCAATATACTTATTTTATGAGTGAATCAATCCCAGATCCACGATGTATATTCTTGCTCTGCAAACCCTTCGTATAATCATCCAGAATGTCTTTCACATTATATATGAATGGGAGTGTTTATCCTATTCATTCATCTGCTGTATTCTCGAGTATGACTTCTAGCACCCGTCCTTGACATAGATCTTGTTGCAAGAATCAATCACAGCATCACACTAGGCTGTAACAGATAAAAGGTCGATGAAAGGGCGTATTCAGTGCTCCATTAAGAAGCATTCCAAGGAGATACTCCTTTTCTATGGTGAAGTAAAAAGAGCTTGGATGATGATGTCGGTCAATGAAGTATGAAATGAGCAGATCCCATTGATTTGTAACTCATTCAATCATCAGAAGATTCACATGGATACCAATGAGTATCCCACCAATGACAGTCATTGTTGTCGAATCTATTAATTGCCATGATCACCATGATCAATGCAGAACAATCAACCACACAGCATATCAATAGGTATTTACTGCCTTGATGTTCTCTTTCTATCAAGATCATTACACTCTCTATCAAATCAATACTTGTATCAAGAATAAAGGCTGGGTGGCAACTAAGAACGATGAAGAAGTATGTGGATCGACTGTAGGTGATGGTGGCTGTGAATCCGTATTACTCGAGTGGGAGATCTTTTTGGAATCTCCTACCATGATTCTCCTGGAAGAAGAGATCACTGATATGTAGTACATTGTAGAGACAGGGAGACACCCAGAAGGTACATATAAGCAGAGAGAAAGGCTTTATATGCATGGATTAACAGGCTATGTGTTTAAGGTTGCAGGTAGTCGGCTAGAGCTGAGTAAAACTGACTGCACTATCTCGAACAACAAGTGAGAGGATAACATCGTTCTCTTAAATTACAACACCTTTGTACCAATAAATAACCCTTTTACCTGAGTATGTTGGTGACCAGCTGCAGATGGTATTTGGAGTGAGTTGTAGTTAAGTGTATTTGGTCTATAATTAGTATGAGAGTGGGTTGCTTGCTTTCATTGTAATCACGAATGCACTCATTCAAGGGTGTAATGAGTAATCTGTGGTGAAGATATATGGGCTACAGGCTACTGATGAGTAAGTGTATACGGTATAAGATAAAGTGTGTATTCTAGTTCAACAATGAGATGGCTCATTACTCACCCATGTTCAACTACTGTCTGGGATCACTCATCTGCTGCATGTGTGGTCATCTCATAGAGTATTCATTGGTGGAATAAGTAGGTAATAAATGGCTCGCTGTTTAAACACAAGACACTGTACTTCATTCACTGTCTTTTTCTATTGGATGAATAGAATAGCCAGTTGCTTGTCGATAATAGGAATTATAGTTAATATCCCGTGGAAGTGTTGACAGGATACACGTGCAGACACAGTATATGCAGCACATTAGTTGTAAGTGTACTGAGACATCAGTAACACAGCTCATGATACATGGTGTTCCTGTCTATGGATATCCACCTCAGACAATTTAATGTATAGATAAGACTGAATAGGCAGAACTATACACTTCGTACAGCCCAGTAGAATGAAGTCTATGGCATTATAATATCAAACAGACTATATACCCTAATGTCAAATAGTACTAGGAGACAATTGCCACACTATGGAGGACGCCCATATCTTTCATATACGCACACACATAGTACCATATTCTGACACTGTATAAGCATATGAGCACACAATACTTTGAAAGATAAGTGTATTCATGTCGTTATTTTTCATTTTCATTATTGTTATTGCTATATAAAGTAGAGTGCATCAGAAGCCCGTCCAGTTTGTTTTCATATTAGATTCAAAACCTAAACAATCATCATCACTTGCACATAAAGTGATCTTCTTTCATAAAAGGGCCTCGACTGCAAATTCTTCCAAGCCAATATTTATCAGATAAATACTTGGTGTCTATCCACAGCCAATTTGCAATTATTACTAAAAGATAAAGAGAAAAGAGAAGGGGGGAGAGGGGGAGAGGTCGCGTTGATATAAACATGACAACTGGACACTCACACATCAGCCAATGAAATTAGCTTCTGTGACAATTGACATAATTAAGGTTCAAATAGGTCTATGATATCTTTTCATATGTATGGTGTCTCCCAAGTAATTTCTTCAAGCTTAAAAGTATGCCGTATCTATGCAACAGTTAATTACCTTTACAACGATAGTAATAAGTCTTTTATTCACCACTCAATCGTTGCTTCCACAAGCATTTATGTTCTCATTATTTCAATTTATACTTTGTCGGTGTTTCATTTATAGACATATGATTATGAAATCTCACTATGCAATCAAAGGGATGTTTGACACTGTAATAGATACAAGTGTAAGTGGACACAAGCGTATTACATTCGCCTGTGTCTTACCGTGCAGATCGAAGCTATAAGCTTTATCATGGTAACTGTTGCTCATGATTCTTCCAACTACAAATACTCCAGTGACCGTATTCACCCCACATTGTATGTGATTGTTACAGTCAAGTGAGGTGTGAAAGAATGAAGATCTTGTTCATTATCATCGCAGCAAAAATAAATGTAATCCCTTAGTACTTGATCTCGCATTGTTTTCATCCGAATGGTCAGTTTACTGCATTGAGTTAAAAACAGTGGATAAATGGCCTGTAAATATCCACTTTCACATACACACCTACTGCTGTGTAACTATTCAATGGCAGAATACACTTGACATTTGAAGGTTTTTTCCATTTCATAGATCAAGGAAGATGTGTCATTTCAACAGGAGAGTAAGAAGAGAATGGATATGCTGGGGAGTAAGAAATAATATGGTCTGTGAACAATAAACAAAAGCCACTTGTCTCATTAACTTGGAGGGGCTACTCTTACACTCTCTCAGATAAATAACAGCACTGGTGTTCGAAGCTGTTCTCATCTATCTCTTCTACTTTACTCTCCCATACATTCACCCCTCTACCTGTGCCTTACTTTTGTCTTTGTACGTATTATCCACTCCCTCCTTACTATGCTTCACCAACTTCGAAGAGTCTTCTTGATCGTACCAAAACGTCCAGTTGGCATTCATCCATTCATTCAAAAGTACAGCCATCGACATATCTCCTGTGAGTACACATTCAACTCAATCTGATGCTCATTAATCAATTTGTAAAATAAACTAGATAAACATGCTGTTATCGTGTATGGCGGGTATGCTTCGGTTGGAGTGAATGTGTCTCCAGCTAATGATCCCATGGACATTGACTTGTATGATGTGAATGTGGATTACATGGACATTGAATTCTAAGCTGGTCACATCAAATATACACATGATCTCATTCATCTTATCATAGACCCTTTATTCTCCCCCTTTTATAACTGGTATCTTCATCTCACAAAGTGCCATTGATTATACTCTTCATTGTCTACATATATGTGTGTGTGTACTCTCTTCTTAATGCATGTATTATATCCACATAGGTTATCCACTCTGTGGCTCCCTTGTAAGTCGTTCAAGGAATAAACAGAAAGGATGATTTGCCATGTAATAGATATACTGTCTTCTTCCATTGCAGGTGATATCAGCAGTGCATCAATGGTGTTCTTCTAATGTATAAGCATATCAATATTGCTATGAGTATATCTACAGTGGGTGCCAGTACATCTTTCTTCAGGTCATATATAGCATAATGATTTCTCCAGTGTATTTTCTATGGGTTTTACACACCAGCAGCCTGCATTCTATGCATATTGCTCTGGTCGTCTCATTGGTAAAGTCTTATTGCTACAGTTTAGAGTTGACATGGCCAATTAAGCGAATAGTTAGCAGGGTAGGCCAGCTTGGTTTGGGAATGACTGTAAGTTCAAAGCTAATGAAGTGTGGTTAGTTGTAGTTGACACTTTCGTTGCCTGGACACTAGTAATAAGGAATCGTCAGCCCTAATACAAGAGAGAATTGATTACTAGGGTAACTGTAATAGATAGTAGAGAAGCAAGGGGAATGAGAACTAATTGGAAGAACGACATGACTGGGGCTACAATAACAACATCATAGTCAGCCTCTTTTCTATACTCACACTTCTAAAATTAAGTGTAACCCTTACCCTCTTCCCCATTATCAGCGTCATTATTCCAGTTGAATATATTGAGTACTGACCCATATTCATACCCCTATCAACTATTGCCATGACAGCACTGTATAAAGGATTAACATAAAAGGTAATATTATTTCCATAGATTCAAAGTAACACAGGGTAAGTACATCAAGCATCAAATATGTTTCCTTGCCCAGAGTATAATGGATAAACTGCTTATCACCTCATCCTAGTGTTCTATCACACAGTTCTTTCCTTGCTTTTCCCTGCTACCCATAATCATAACCAAGTGAATATTTCTATTTATATACAGTGATAAGATTCTTTATTAAGAGGAAATCATACTCTCTTTGTGAATTTCACTTGATAAGGTTTTGGTAAAGAAACTACACTGGATGAATTTTGCTTCTCCAGATCAGGTAAGCCATTGACTGGTTCGATTATACTTCTGTAAATCATTTTGGTTACAGCAGAGTAAATCACCAATTCAGCCAAATAGATGCCAGGACAGATACGTCTTCCCCACCCAAAGTTATACTGATCTCGTTCTTCTATATTTCCATTAGCAGATGCCATCATAGATTTCTTATTGTTGATGAACCTCTCTGGAATGAACTCCTCTGGTCGATCATAGATATTAGGGTTTCTGTTCATACTATCCATAGCAACGCTGATTGTTATATTTGCTGGTATAATATACCCATCCACTTCAACTGAGAGTAAAGGATTAGAATCATGATCAATCTTCTTATGAGTTCACACTTACTTTCTTTCATAGTACGATGAGGCACATTGAAAGTAAAGATAGGCCTGAATCTCAAGCTTTCTTTCATTACACAGACAGTATAAGGTGTCTCTGATCTTTCTTCATATTTAGGAAGACGTCCATTCTTCACCACAAATCTTTCCAGCTCTTCATATATCTTACTCTGTGATTCTGGATGATTGCAGAGAATAGCAACAGCCCAATTAAGTGTAGTAGCTGTAGTATCCGTACCTCCATTCAGTAGATCAGCTAGAATCATCGAGTCAGTATCTATTTATAACCCATTGAATCCATCTTTACCAAAGAACACAAGTTCATCCTCAGCATCGAGTTGAAATTCCCCTTCTCTCATGGACTTCACCAGATTAGGACCCTCTCTTGCCTCTGCTTCCTTCAACAATTGACGCATTGTAGGTGTTCTCACATTCTTCACAAAGTTCTTCATTTTTAGTCCATAATTACTGAAAATGGAGAGGAAGGAAGTGATTGGCAGGATAGATCCTATATCCTTATCTAGAGCTAATAATTTGGCAGTACTGATTGGTATATTTGCCACTTCAAAATATCCTGGATCATTCACTGAATCAAATCGATTTCCAAATAAGGCAAGTGAGATGAAGTTCAATGTGCATAGTTCGAGTTGAGCCATGGGTGATACGGCCCCATCTTTCTCAGATAGTAAGATCAACCGGTTCACCAGTGCATCTGATTCATTGACAATCACGTCCAAGAATACCTCCAGTTTTTTGGGTGCAAGTATCGAAAGTGCTGCTGTTCTGCCCTTTTTCCATTTGTGAGAATAAGGAGCTGAAATGATCCCTCTATGTGTAATTAGACAATCAGAATGATGACTAAACTGCAATGTCTTTAGTATACCTTCCACCATCACTGTATTGCTCCAGTAATGAAAAATCACTTGGACGATCGTTTGTAACAGAACCGTTAGTAACAAATATCTTATGTGCAAGATAAGGATCATCTACAAGCAGCCAATGCAATACTCCCATTCGAATGTGTATCAGAGGACCGTATCTCCTGTGCCAATCCATAGTGGCCTTCATGGTGTCAGAACCAATGGCAAGAAGATGACCTATGAGATGAAGTTAGTTATGTGTGTAATGAGTGAGAGTAGACAGTACCAATATAAGGGTAGCATCCATCAGGAATGGGTATCTCTTTCAAGCCTTTCTTGTTCTTGAATGGATCTGGAATAGAGAGCATACGATATGCAGAGTAAACAAGAGCAGTGGCAGCAGTGATACCAACAATGGTCTTCCTGTGTTTGTCATTCAATTGGATATTCTTCAGTCTATCAAGACTAGGCAATGTGATTGTATTCAGAAAGGGTAAGTTCAGTGTATACATTTTAAACGAGATGAAGGATCGATATCTGTTTGATGTTTTCAGATAGTTTATATACTGTGATTTAAGTCATGTGTTTAGTTCCTATCTATTACCGGTTTCCCCATAATATAGAATATCATACATTGTATCACCAGTGTTATTGCATTGTAAATTACCAATCCGCCCTGTACCGATGTTATAAATCATAACGTGAATTAAGCTTATTAATGTTGCAGCCAGTAATATATCACAATCTTCATTGTGCAGGCCATTGTGCAGAGTATACACCCATTGTGTATGATATGCAGTAGAGCCAGGGTATCAAATATGCACTGAAATGTACTGGGGGGAGACTCTAATTATTTATGAGTCAAATTCTTCCGTGTTGTGTGAGTAGCAAGTCCATTTATCCCTTTCAAGCAATTCACCAATTGGATCGACTGATGATTGGTCCAACATAATGTTTATGAATAAGAGCATTGTTTGAACCATGTATCCATTATAGAAAAGAAGAAAACAAAGCATAGATATATCTCTGTGTGCATATGATCTTACACATATAACCCTTGCTTATGGTCGATATGGAAGGAGGAAAAGGTTCCATTGATGCCAGGTACCCTCATGCTCCATCTATGCATTCCATTGAAAGTCTATCTATTAGCCCAGTTTCAATAACGTAGTCATCTCACTCATTCCCCATCACTGTTCTCCATCTGTGAACAACAATACTCTCATGGGTATAGATTGCAACTACATTCTTGAAGCAAGATTCCTTCGTTATGAGAGTGAGCTGAAGAGAATCAACAACTGTATATGTCAAGACAATAAAGGGCTATCTATACATTCAACTAGAAATAAAAAGACTGTACTTATCATCTGGCTCAAAACCACTGTTTATTACAAGAATAATAGTATAACAACATTTACACACACACTTAATACATATACCTACACACACACTTAATACATATACCTACACACACACTTAATACATATACCTACACACACACTTTATACATATACCTACACCTATACTACATATACCCACACCTATGCTACATATACCAACACACATACATATACACACACTTAAGACATGTACCTATACTCAACACACTTTATTGACTATTCTATTTTTCATTTTCATTATGGTATTTAAAAAGTATTGCTCCGTAGAGCTTCCGTCTCAGAAGTTTAGTGTCATCCTTGTGCAGGGGCCATGCTAATCTTCTCTGTATCGTTCCAATTTTAATAAATGTCAGAGGTCTAGGACGTGACAAAGAGAAAAGCAAGAGATTGGCATTTTCGAGGCCTTTTTATATTTGATTTTTGAATTTAAAAAAGCAGTCTCTTGTGCCACTGCTTTCTGCCCAATCAAATCAATAAATTTTTTTTAGTATTAGCTAATGGAGACAAAGTGAGTAACCCACCAATCATGGTATTGGAAATAAACACTGAATCTCAAATGCAGTGACTGGTATGACTGCTTTCTTAAAATGGAACCTGTGGAAATAAACCAATCATATTGATGTTTTTAATGACTAGAAGTAAACTCTTTTGCTCCTTGGTGTAAAAAGGGAGGAAGAGGAGAACATACTCATGAGAAAGAAACAGTGTGAAGAAGTTACTTGTATGAAAGTACTCTCTTGAGGTTGGTTTCCCTCCAAAATGAAACCTGTCTGCAGATGAGTAGAGATTACGTACGTAGATCGCTTCAACACAGCATGTTGGAAAGTATTGTCTTATGGGAAGTGAACAGGGAAGTACTTTCTGCAGTGATACCCTGTGCTCTAGGCTACTGTAAGCCCATTACACAGTAGAATACCGCGACCAACGCTTCATCCAAGAAGTATGCTTCCTTTCTCTCTATAAATGATGATTGTTATTGGTAATTCCCAAAATAAACATGACTCATTCCATATGACTCATCCAGGGTCAATAGGAGTGGGTACACTGAAGAGATGGATAGAATGGATGAATTGTCATCTATTTCATTCTTCACAGTGAGTCTAGACCATAGATAATAAACACCTCTATGCTTATCATGAGAGAGTAAAAAGAATGTCACAGATAAAATAACAGCCCATGGATCGATGAACTCGATACAGAGTAAATAAAGATAAACCCGCGCTCTCTTTGTGTGTGTGTGTGTGTGTGCGTGTGTGCGTGTCTCAGGTGTGTGATTATTCCCTTATTGACTAGAATACCCATTTGTTCATTACATAATCCTCACTTCAATTTTCAAGATGAGATAGGATGATATAAAGCATGTTGACTCAACATGAATCAGCTGATATTTAACCCTTCCCCTCCTTCCGCCAATCATACTTTCCATATTCCACCGGAACCAAAAAAAAGTTTTGCCTTTTATTATTGGTTGAAATTCAATCCCAAGTGAGTCATTCAGGCCCATCCTACACCTTCCAAATAAGGCAACTTAAGGAGAGACCACAGAGATAGGATTGGGGGGGAGGAGAATACAACATAAACAAAAAAAGAAAATACCACTCTACTTCTCCCCTTCCTCTCCTCTTTTCTTCAAATATGATTTCATAATGTCAAAGAGTAAGAAATCTGCTTCCAAAGCCAAGAAACCTTCAGTTCAAGATGAAGTCGAGAACTTACAAATCACATTCTACGAGATCGAGTCATGGATCGAGAAGACCACACCTGTATTGACGCGTATGACCAAAGAACTCGAGAAAGCGTCTGTTCACTTTGAGAAACGCAAGAAACCGAGTCTGTTGATTCGAGCAGAACAAGAGAAGAAGAAACTGGAAGCACAACTGCAGGTCCTCAACCAACCTCAATGGTCGCTCTCGTTCCAGCCTGGGAACCTGTTACGGATCGATACCAATATCACCAGTATCGAGCAACTGATTGACGCCTTGAAGCGGTTACAGGAAGAAGAGAAGAAGGTGCCTGATATTGTAGAAGATGTGGTGCAGTATCATGACTGGTACTCGGTGGAGTACTGGTACAATGCATTAGGACGAAGACCGAAGATTCGATTAGACGATTACAAACATGATCACATGAACTTGACGGGGCTGATGAAAGATGTGTCTCCGAGTGTATTGAATTCGATAGGCCAAGTCTTCTGGGACTGTCTGCACCCAAAGTTCAGTTCGGATTGGAACACCTTTTGGGACAGATCAGGAGAAGTCGGTCGGAACCAGGTGTGTATCGATTCAGGTTTATCCATGGTGTTTATCCATGTGATGAGGCATCACAGAGATCTCTGTCAGAATGCACAGGAAATAGCTTGCTTTTATTATGATCGGGCAAGAGAAGAGTTGATGGAGTATTTTGATAAACCCGATGTATCGACCATTGAAGCCTTACTCAATCTGTCTATGTTCTGTATGTTGTGTAAGCAGTATTCACAAGCAAGGAACCACATTGGACTCAGTTTACGCATGATGCTGGAATTGGGGATTCACAAGAAGAAGAAGTTACCGACAGATAAGGTCTTGAGGAAGAAGTATCTCAAGTTGTTCTTGGTGCTCTATTACAACGATATCACGAGCTCGGTGTATTCGGGTGAACCTTCCTTGATCGATGACAGTGAGTGTGATATTGACTTTTATGAGATCATCACGCTGAATGATACATTGGTTGCTTTGAATGAACAGAAAGAAGAGAAAGACAGAATCAACTTTGATAACAACAAGACGATCGTCAAGGAATGTTATTTTGCACATGTACTCGAACTACTCAGGATCAGTAAACAGACACTCAAGTTGATCAAGCAGGGAACATCTGTCACTCAGTTGCTGGCACAAGAGAAGCAGTTGACTACCTGGTTCAGTCGATTGCCATCTGATTTTTTGACAAAGAACAACAACTACAATCATCATCGGCTATTGACGATGGATGCACTTTCCCTACAAGGACAGGCATCTCTCCTCTTATTGATACAGTATGAAACACAGTGGATCATTCTCCATAAAGCTGTGCTGACTGAGGATGATAGGTCAAGAAGGATATGCACTGAATCAGCTGATCGTATCGTTCATGCATCTGAACTCATCACTCAGTGTTATGGGTGGTGTGTGTGTCAGCAGTTCCTCAACTGTATTTACCAGGCATCCACCATTTACTGTAATAATGCACTCACCATGCATGATGAAGGGGTTAAGGATAAGTCTAAGAGGATGATAGAGAGAATCATCTGTATGTTGAAGGAAGGAAGTATGAGTTATGAGGGATTACCTGATGATCTGACTGAGTGTTTATGTGAATTCTTGACTGAACATAATATGCATCTCAATGTGGATTGTCCGTGTAATCTGAAGGGGAAGAATGTGCCTGTTGAGATAGGTGGATTACCTTGAATTGTACATTATAAACTAAATAGAGACTAATAATAATAATAATAATAATAATACTTGTAATACTTATGATATATATATATATATTTATTTATTTGTGAGTGTGAGTGTATGTGTGTGTGAGAGAGAGAGAGAGAGAGAGTGAGTGTGTGTGTGTATCTATATATATATATATGTGTGTGTATGCACATCAAAAGGGGGGGGGGAATCGAACAGTTTCTTCTACTGTTTACAGACTTTCATATTGTTGATCATAGCAATTGAAGCACCTAAACACCACCCTGTTTCTGCATCATTTATCTTCTTAGCTGTCCTGATGAGTCTATCTGGAGGAACATCATACCCTATTCTCAGTAACGCATGTATATAAGATAGATCCAGACAATAATTAGGGTTATTCTTGATGACATATAATGAATTCGGTGTATGCTTCAGGTACTCCAAATCGCCATGACACACCCTATGAGCCAATTCGCCCAACTCCCTTACTGAGAACTCAGCAGGCATTCCTAAAGGCTGAGTTAGATCATAGAAGAAGGAGAATGTATAGAGTGCCCCATTGAATGAATCCGACAACGACGGCTGATAGACTCCATCAAAAGCACAACTGTCCGATTGACACTGTTTATCAAACACTTTCTCAATGATACCACGACAAGCAGCATGTCCTGCTCCTGTTCCAACAATCGTCTTTGTCCTATTTGTGTACTGGATCGTCTCTTTGTATCCATCAGGCAAACAAGGATGGTACACATTCTCCTCCTCCTCCCACATCTTCATCATCTCTGTCTTGATCTTCTCTCGTGCTCTCATCAGACCATATCCAAGATAAGAATGCTGATAGAGTTCATAACTGTTCTTTCCGTACGTCAATAGATAAGTGTGGTTCCCAGGCATAGCGTATTCAGGTTCAAATACGATCTGAGTCGACGCCCCGCCTAAATCGAATGTGGCTGCTGTCTTGCCATGCTTGAAATTGCCTAATAAGTAATTGACAGTGATCCAAGCATACACACCTTCATCCATCCCATCCATGATCTCTATCTGGTGTATCGGAAACGGGTATTTGTCATTTAAGCGCTGCCTCACACTGTGGAGGATATCTGTGCTTTGGGTTCCTTCCAATAACCGTAACCCAGCAGTGGCCATGACAGCTACAGGTGTACAGTGATGTTTGGAGGAAGGTACACTGTCGACTGCCAAATCCAATAAACCCTCTAATGAATCCGCAGCGGCTTCAGGATCCTCTTTATAGTGAGATAATCCAGGTTCGATCATCTCAAATACTTCTGTTTCTAGTTCAGGCTGGTCTTTGCAGTTATTGAATTTGTAGATATGGACTCGTGAACCGGATGAGCCAGCGTCTATCATGACTGCATATTCAATCAAGGGTTTACCTGGATAAGCAACTGAACAGTGCTCAGATAACTCTGAATCTAAATGAAAAGCCGATGAGTACATCTTCTGTCTATCTTTCCTTTCTCTTTAAACCTTCATAGTCTTGTTCTGTATAGAGTGTATAGGGTGTCTTAAAGTACAGATAGCTCAGTAAGAAGACAAGTAGGAATGTGCTTGGTATCAACACATACACCCATTTCTGACCCTTCATCCTCGTACACCAGTTCTTCTGACTACGAATAGTCTGTTCCTTAATAGAAATCGAACTCTGTCGATGATGAGAAGGTAATGCTGTATACTCTGGTCGTGGAATGCTTTTATCTTTTGTTAGGATAATGTTTGTTTATCCTATGTGAAAGGTGAGTGAAATATGGAAATAGATAAAAACATTTCTTTTCACTCGACATGACATCATCTTATTGGCTGAGAAAATTATAACCTGGAAAGAAGAAAGGAAATAAATGAGGACCCCCCCCCACCTCTTTTTAACCTCCCTTAAAAAATAGAGAAATGCAATCTCGGGAAGACACTTTACCTTCAACAGAACCATTTTCTTTACCAGGTATTCTTTTTAAAAGGAAGAAGAGTCGTTCGTATGACTAAACATAGCCACTAGATTCTCCACTTCCCACTACCCATTCTCGACATGTGGTGGTGGCTGCAAAAGATAGAACAGGAAAAGACACAACACTTGTCTATACTCACGAGAAAGTGATTGGCAATGGGTCATTTGGAGTAGTCTATCAAGTGAGGTTGACTCAGACAGGAGAAGAAGCAGCTGTAAAGAAAGTGTTACAGGACAAACGGTTCAAAGTGAGTCTATGTTGATTGATTGACATTGGCGTGAACTGACTTCTTTGTTCAGAACAGAGAACTGGAAATGATGAGGATGATGCATCACCCGAATATTGTGGACTTGAAAGCTTATTTCTATAGTCAAGGAGAGAAGGTAAAGAAACACGAAGTGAGTTCCCAACTATGACTGAAATGATAGAAGAGAGAAGAAGTGTATTTGAATTTAGTGCTTGAATGTGTGCCTGAAACAGTGTATAGAGTAGCACGCCATTATGCAAAGATCAGACAACCTATTCCTATGTTACAAGTGAAGTTATACATGTATCAGACATTCAGAGCATTGGCCTATGCACACAGTATTGGTATCTGTCATCGAGATATCAAACCACAGAACTTGTTACTGGAACCCATTACTGGAGTACTGAAATTATGTGATTTTGGCAGGTAGGAGTCATCCTGTGTCCTATCGACATGCATCTCACCCTTTGCATACTTCTTATTGGGTAGTGCCAAAATACTGAATTCAGGGGATTCCAATGTATCTTATATCTGTTCTCGTTATTACCGTGCACCTGAACTGATATTTGGTGCTGCTGATTATTCCATCAAAATAGATCTATGGTCAGCTGGCTGTGTCTTGGCTGAGTTGTTACTGGGACAACCCCTGTTTCCAGGTGGAAGTGGTATCGACCAACTCGTAGAGATCATCAAAGTATTAGGAACACCCACCAGAGAACAAATAGAGTTGATGAACCCTGATTACCAAGACCGTAAATTCCCATTCATCAAACCACACCCATTCACCAAGGTGAGTTTCCTTGCTTTTTAGTTATTTTCATACCCGACTGACACACAACCACAGATATTTCGGTTAAGGACTCCTCCTGAAGCCATTGGCTTGATATCGAGTCTATTACAATACAATCCACTCGCAAGACCTTCTGCCACTGAAGTGCTTGTTCACCCCTTCTTCGATGAATTGCGTAACCCAGATACCAAAATGCCAACAGGGAAAGATCTTCCGCCCTTATTTAACTTTACAGCCGAAGGTAAACATTCAGAATAAGGCCATTTGATAAACATCGAAAGGAGTTTATTTATAGTTGTTTGAATTTATTTATAGAACTCAATATACAGCCTGAACTAACCAAGAAACTAGTGCCAGCCCATTGTTATGAAGAATTACAGTTAAGAGGCATTCATATTTCATGACAAGAAATGGACATTATACCCAATATTAGTAATCATAATAATAGTAATAAAGAGAGAGAGAGAGAGAGTTTATATGTATACACACACACACACACACATTGTTCACTTCTCAGGTATCACAATCACTGTATCATTTGCCAAGCCTTGTTGTTTTCCTATATCGGCAGCCAACTCATTTCCTATTCCTGCTCGTGTCCCCCACCCTACTTCATGTAATGTGAATAACGCATATATCTTCATGACAGCAAAATAATAGTTAAACACAAGCCATGCAGGTAACACCCATATATCCCATGGCCTCTTTACGAAATGCGGCACCAACTTGATGAACCTTGTCAATAAGAGCCACCCGAGATAAGACAAGAGGATGTTCCATAAGGGTAAGGTTGGGTTCCCCTTGAGCACACAATATAACGTCACCAACACCGGGCCTGATAACAAGGTGAACGGATTGAACAGTTTATCGACCATGGTGAATGCAACATAGGGATGCGTGTTCCAGATATACCTTTCAGTGAACAAAGACCTGAAATCCGATCTCCAAGTATTACGCGTCCATCTCAAGACTTGTTTGAGAAACCTCCAGTTGTTTTTGAAAGTAGAATAGAGTTCGGCTTCAGAGCAGATCTGGACATACGTTCGCCATCCGTGAGACACCATCCACCGAGTAAGGAACTTATCGTCACCTGAATTCAACGGGTACTTGCCTAACCAGAGATCATTGGTGAAACAGTATTGAAAGGCAGGATCTTTGAGGATCAGTGTACGATAAGCAGCAGTACGACCAGACAAACAACACACACCTCCGTCAATGTGTGTAGACGCGGCAATCTCAATGTTACGGCTCGTCAGTCGAAATCCAGCCAAGATCTCCCACATCGTTTGCCGTCCATTCGGGTCCACGGCATGAACTGTCTGACTGGTGCCTACTCCGCCCATCCTCAGATCTTCAAAACAGGCCAAGATGTACGTGAGCATCGTGGGTTTCCAGATCGCATCGTCGTCTGAGAACACAATGATCTCGGTGGATGTCGCATTGATACCACAGACCATTTGGAGCCGTTTATTGGCTTTGGGAACTGTCAGGACTCGGATCTTGTCTGGGTTGACGGAGGCTGCAAGGGCCTGTAATGGGCCGAGCATCTTGGTTTCTGTGATGATCACGATTTCTCTTGGGTTGCAGGCTAACCAGCTTTGTGCGGCCAGTTTGAATTCTTCACCTGCGTCGATGGTAGGAACAATGATAGTGACATCGTTGGAGGTATAGGTAGGATCTTCTTTAGGGTAGCATGGTCGATAGAGGAACCAAGCTGTCAGTTTCATAAAGAACCATAAGTATCGATAGAAACCAATGATGCCTAGTGGTAAGAAGAAAGGCAAAAGACCCACATCGTCAGTCAAATAGAGCATAGTTAGAGTGGATGAACAAGAGAGAGAAGGAAGTGGAAAGAAAGAAAGGATTATTTATTATGTTTTTATATAATGCTGTGTTAGTGTGTAACTCGGTTCACTTTTTGTTCATGGTTTTGAGCACGTTGGTATTTCTATTGGGAAACAATTTCTTTTTCTTAGGTTCACTTGTTTATCTTCATAGACTCCATCATGCCTGTCACATCCTCCTGCTTCTTTTTCTTTTTTTGCACCACCCTTTCTTGCTTCTCTACAGTTTCCTGTTCATTCTCTACTGTTTCTTGATTATTCTCTAATGTTTCTATCTCTATTTCTATCTCCTTGATCTCTCCATCTACTTCTTTCAATATACGATAATACGGGGACACACTGGAAGGCACATGCCTGTTTTTTCTAGTATAAGGATGGTCCTTGATATAGTTCGCTACATTGCTCTGACACTGCAGATCCTTCAGATAATCCATCACATGCAACAACTCACACTCCCCCTCTTTCATGAACTCCTGTGAATGAGTGAACGTGGAGGGATGCACACAGTTGTATGGCTGTAACTGAGTTTTCTCTGCTGAGTCATCCAACAAGATGGTATTGGATGCATCGAATCGGTCTCGATAATGCGTCCATACGTACTGCAAGTCCTTGATCGTCTGTACTTTCCGGTGATAATCAGCTCGAGACAGTCGTAATGATCGGCGATCCCAGATCAAGTCAATGGTCTTTCTGTGGTCCCCGAAGGCCTTGCACATGAAATCCACCGACTGAGGTTGAGCTGAACTCCAGACCATGACTGTAAAGTGTTTGAAGATGAAGTCAAAGAATTCAGAAGAATAAGGACGCACGTACATGCCCTTTTTCTTGATGCGGTACACAAGTGTGCCATTCAAGTCGAGAATGAGAAGTTGGGGTGCTGGCGTACGAAGGAGGTGTGATTTCTCATAGACTTGTTTCAAGTACCTTGAAGAAAGTACTTTGTCCATTGGAAAAGAGAGAGAGAGAACGATGCGCCTTCTTTTTTGATTTGTTGGTCCCTTTTTTTTCGCGTGAAGTTTGGGGGAAAAAAATCACCTCTCTTTTCAACCCCGAAAAAAAGGACCCACACTTTCTTCTTTGTGTAATGCACACACACAAAAGAGAGGACTCTCCATTTTCCCCTCTCTCTTCTTTCTTCTTCTTTCTTTCCCAAATTTTTTTTAATGATCACTATGGCAACAGACGAGTATGGTAGATTCAATATCACAACCACACCCTTTAAAGAAGTAGATCCCACACCTTTTGATTACACCACCATCAGTCCTATGACTTCATCTCGTTCCGATATCAGTTCATTCTGTCTCTGCCATGACCTCATTACTTCCAGTCACTGTGAAGACTGTGGACGCCCATTCACGGCTATTCAGAGTCTCCAAGAAGACTATGATTTAGTCAAACACCAAGTATCTCGACTGAGAAACCAGAAAACATCTTATCACCATGAACGGTACGAGTATGTGAAGAAAGAGAACAAGCTCAAGAAACTGTTACAGGCAAAAGAAGAGGGAATTGAGATGGCTGTGTATGGTATTCAGTCTCTTGAACATGATATAGAGACAGTCAAGGTGAAATGTACAGAAGAAAGAGATAAGATAGAGCAGATTCAACTCAGTAAAGAGACCACGAGACGAGAACTGGAAGAATTGTCTCTCAGGTTATTTGAAGAAGCAAACAAGATGGTGGTGATCGAGCAAGACCAACAACGAGTATTGCGTACGAAGAACGATATGCTGGAGACACAGCTTGTGTTGACACATCAGTCATTGGAGTCAGTGCAGAACGAACTGAACTTGATCAGGAATCAGATGGAAACACATCAGCCTATTGTCGATATCCATACACGGGCACAACTCGATATGCTGATGATCCATGGAGTGGATAGAGTACAGATAGAGTCCGTGGAAGATGATGCTGCGTTGATGGACTTCAGTGAGTTCATACAGACAGTGCTAATGACACCATTACGTAAATTGCATGGGTTGAAGTACATGAGGTACTGTATTCGAGAAGATATAGAGCCTACCCTCAGGTTTGGACCTCATCCACGCGTGGCCAGTAAGAAGATAATGGATTCTATCTTGGTGAAAACCTGTTTGATTGAAGAATGTCCAAAGGGCTATGTTCATGAACAGAAGAAGGATGAACTCTTGGTGGCTTCGTTATGGGATAGATTCACTCAGTCAAATTCGTTCATGGGGTGTCAGGCATGTGGAAGAGAAGTAGTGGAAGAGGAGAGAGAAGATGTACTGGAGTATAGATTCAGAGTGTCTTATTTCGACGAGTGGGCATGTATTGATAGTTATTGTCGTGATAGACTGATGACTGTGATTGCATTCTATGCGTTCATTCATCAGTTGAGAGTAGGTGCATATAAACATAGATCATTGCATGAACTCTATCAAGAGTGTATGAGACTGAAACTACAGATGTTTCTAGCCAGGTAAGAAATGAAGCAGAGGGGACAGAAGATGGTTTATATATTCATTTACTTCTATTCATATTAGAATGGGTGCTCTGCCTACTGTACTGACTCAATGTGGACTGAAATCAACAGAGATTGCTACACCTTTTAGAGAAGAGATCTCCAATGTACTATCTGATCCATTCTTAGAGAGACTATCCACTTCCACCGAATCCATGTTGACTGTATCTACTATTGCATCCTCCAGGACATCTGCGTCTTCCACATAAATATCTCTTTTGTATACCTTTTATTTTAGCATCCCCCCCCTCGTCCTCTTTAATACACACTCATTTAAAAATATCCAAATACTGCATTAGGATCATCGAACCCCCTTCTTTTTATTATGATTATGATATAAACATTGTAATAAAGTTTCATCTCTTCTTTTCTTCTCTTATGGACACCAGTATTGAAATAGAGTCTGTTAAGGGAGAACAAACAGAGGGTGAACCAGTGATGGTACAACCCATGGTACCTTGGAAGTACAAGAAACATACTTGGTAATGAGTTATTGATTACCTAATCAACGTACGATTCACCCCTTTTTTATCTAGTGTCATCAGTTGGTGCTTATTCACCGTATTTCTCATCACTAGTTATGTCCTTCAAATACCCAAAGGATATCACCCCAATTTACTCGTTCTTGGCATACTCTATATCACATTCACACTCATCCTCGTTCCCATTCCCACCCTCCATGTCCCTTCCTTACCTGTGATCTCCCCACTCTATTTCTCATCCTTTGTGCTCTGTGTGATGATAGTGGTTGTATTCTCATTGCCTGAAAAAGAAGCATCTCCTCGACTCAACAGATGTATCTCGTTCTTGGGTCTATTTGTATTCATTGGAGGAACCTATGCCACATCCAAAGTAAGTGTGGGATCCGAAGGAATATTCAGTCTGTACTGATGCCCATTTTAGAGCCGTGATCATGTGTCTTGGAATACTATAAGTGGTGCATTATTTATGCAGTTTCTATTAGCTTTATTCGTATTCAGAACTCCAGTAGGACACGATCTGTTCCAATGGATATCTGAATTCGTCGAACACTATCTCCAGAAAGCAACGTATGGAACCGAATTCGTATTTGGAGCAGACATAGCCAATTCCAACACATTTGCTGTTTCCTTGTTTCCAGCCACGATCTTCTTTGCTTCTACTGTGCAAGTACTGTATTGTCTTGGATGGATACAGGCTTCTTGTCAATTCTTGGCTGCAGGATTTACTTATTTCTTGAATATATCGGGAGCAGAATCCATTGTGGCTGTAGCATCAGTAAGTAGTTTATTAAAAAAAAAAACTTTTTCTTTTAATCGATGGTTTCTAGCCTTTTTTGGGTGCTTGTGAAAATGCTCTCTTGATCGAACCTTTATTATCTCAATTGACTGATTCTGAACTTCATCAGATCCTTACATCGGGCTTTGCGACTATTTCAGGTTCAGTCTTCTATGCTTATATCTCAATGGGAGTATCTGGATCCTCCTTGTTGACGAGCTGTATCATGTCGATTCCATGTTCCATCATGATTTCCAAACTGAGGTATCCAGAGGTATCCACCCCGACGCCCCTGGTGTTTCCTGCCAAAGAGAAGAACACGCTGTTACAGGCAGTGGGGAAAGGGGCTGAACTGGGTATACAGATATCATTATTGATTACGGCCAATATTATATCGATACTAGCTATCGTGTATGCTCTGAATGGATTACTTACTTGGCTGGGTCAGTTTGTGAATATTCAAGAGTTAAAATTAGAATCCATTACGGGCTATCTCTTTGTACCGGTAAGTTGAAACCGAGTGAGGAGAGGGGTCCATCTTCAACTCTCTCTTTCATTAGATTGCTTGGTTGATCGGGGTGGATTCAAAGGATGTGGTGATTGTGGGTAGATTGATGGCTGTCAAGATATGGATAAATGAATTTGTGGCCTATAAATTAATGACAGATGAATACAAAGGCATCTTATCTGCTCGATCTGAACTAGTGACCACCTATGCCTTGTGTGGATTTGCTAATTTTGGGACAGTGGGAATGCAGATGGGTGTACTGGGTGCTCTTGCTCCATCGAAAATGAGTGTCATCGCTAAACTAGCCTTATCTGCCCTCATCTGTGGATCTCTCAGTACTTGGTTATCGGCCGCCATGGCCGGAATGCTCATCTAAAATAACGAGTAACACTGGATGTGGCGCTGCTGAAAATAATAAATATAAAAAGTAATATTTGGGCTGAAAATATTATGGAAATACTCAACGTGCTTATTTCTGTATTTATTTATTTATTTATTTTTATAAGCCCCATTCACACCTATATAAATTCGCATGAACCCATCGTCTTCTTCTTTCTCTCTCATTCAACATACCCCTTAAGCCCACTCTCTCCCTTTCATCCAAATATACCATCTACAGCTTTCTTTCCTTTTAATACAATCATTATGTCATACTACGAAATCCAATGTTCAAGCAAACATCACTCACAGCAAGAACCTAGTTTTATTACACAAGAAAAACAAAAGATTGCTTATCTATTAGATGAAAGAAAGGAAAAAATACATATACGCCCTACTGAAGTAATGGAAGAACCATTACCGTTTCTCTATGACAAATCTATACAATTACCATCACCTTCATCCTTAATATACACCAATAACACAAATACCAGCTGCAGTAACTGTAAGAAGTTACAGCAGAATGAAGTACAATATATGAAAAGAATCAAAGCACTGATGACATTGGTGGCTAGGCAGACAAAAGAGATTCAACATCTTCGAGAAGAAGATAAGGATGATATGACCATTGACAGTAATGAAGAGTATGAATTGAATCATAGAAAACGAAATAAACAAACATAAAACAAACATCTCCTTCTTCTTTGTTGTTGTTGTTGTGTGTGTGTGTAATGGGGTGTGTCTAGGTTGATCGATCTTATTTTTTATTTATTTTTTATTTATTTTCTCTCTCTCTCCCTCTCTCTCTCTGCTTTTCAACTATATAACGCTTATGGGTGATCTCGATAGGTAATGAAAGCTAAAACATCATCGGACGACTGTGTGCTTACTTCTTCTTTAAGACAACTTGACCAATTAAGAAGAGGTGAAATAATAACAGAGCAAGAAGTGAAGGAATTATGTACAAAAGCAAGAGAGATATTAATAGAAGAGAGTAATGTCCAAAGAGTCGATGCGCCTGTGACTGTAAAGTATAGAGAGACGGCATTCTATAGACTGTTATTGACATTTCTCTCTAGATATGTGGAGATATTCATGGTGAGATGATATTTCCCCTTTTTTTTGGGCTCCATCCCCTCATCATTTGGGTTTATTCTAGGTCAATTTCATGATTTGAAAGAACTGTTTCGAGTTGGAGGAGAGTGTCCAGAGACGAATTACTTGTTTATGGGTAAATGAGAACACTCAAAGAGGAAGAACGTACAACTGATATTTCTTTATAATAGGTGATTTTGTCGATCGTGGTTATTATTCAGTCGAGACATTTCTCTTATTATTAGCACTAAAAGTAAGATACCCAGATAGAATAACGTTGATTCGAGGTAACCATGAAAGTAGACAAATCACCCAAGTCTATGGATTCTATGATGAGTGTACACGTAAATATGGATCTGCTAATGTATGGAGATATTGTTGTGAGATATTCGATTACTTGAGTTTGAGTGCTATTATTGATGATAAGGTGTTCTGTGTACATGGAGGATTATCACCCAGTATAACCACATTAGATCAGGTATAAAATAAGAGTCCAGAATGGTTGGTGTTATCATTAACTTTCTTTTCTTTGTCTGTATCAGATAAGGACGATAGATAGAAAACAGGAGGTACCTCATGATGGTGCCATGTGTGATTTATTATGGTCAGATCCTGAAGGTAAAGAACAACAGAAAGAAGGAAGATGTAAACAGTACTCATTCTATCTTGAATAGAGATTGAAGGGTGGGGTTATAGTCCTAGAGGTGCTGGTTACTTATTTGGTGCAGATGTCGTTCAATCTGTAAGTGAATGATATAGACATACACACACGCTTATTCATCCTGTATCATCTCCCTCGATAGTTCTTACATGCCAATAATCTGGAATTGATAGCTCGTGCACATCAGTTAGTGATGGAAGGATATAAACCCATGTTTGATGATACTATCGTCACTGTCTGGTCAGCCCCCAATTACTGTTACAGATGTGGAAATATAGCAGCGATTCTGGAATTGGATGATTATTTAAAGAGAGATTATAAACTATTCGAAGCAGCACCTCAGGTAAAGAGTGAGTTATTTATCCACTTGTTTACTCTATTGACATATCTTCTTATTTAATAGCAGGATTTCAGAGGTGTGGCCATCAAGAAATCATTACCAGACTATTTCCTTTAAAGAGCAAATAATATTAATAATAAAAAAGAGGTCTTTCTATTGTTTACAGCTGACTCAATGTGTGCAGATCATGGAGTGGGTCTCTTTGGAAGTCAGTTCAACTCCTTTTCTCACCCTTTAAATTAGATAAGCCCGTTGATCGTTCTTTTTTCTCTTTTTAAACTTTCATTCAAATGTATCACGAACAAGTAGAACATATGGAACCATTGGCTGTAGGAGGTAAAGAAGAGTCCATCACTACTCCGTGTATATTCACACATCCTTTCTGAAAAGACCAACGATTGGCGAGAAAGATGGGTTGGTGGGAAGGTGCGATGGTGAATGTGAGTTATATTATTGGAGCAGGTATCTTTGTTGGTCCTGCTCTAACACTCCAGTTAGTTGGATCAGGTGCAATGAATTTATTGATATGGGCACTGGGTGCATTGATTGCTGTATCAGGTACATGGACATTTATGGAATTGGGTACCATGGTAACAACAATAGAAGAGATCGAATAAGATGAGATTCACTGATGTATAACTCTTTATCTACCTTTAGTTACCGAGAAGGTAAAGAAGAAATAGATGATTCGAGATGATAAAGAGCAACTCATATCCTTATTTTAGTGGTGGAGAGATAGGTTATCTGGAATACTGTTACAGAAAGCCCAAATATTTATTCGCCTATATATTCATGATGTGGAGTTTAATGAACAGATCAAGTGGAGTGGCTTCACAGGGCATTGTGTTTGGAGGGTACATGAACTATGCATTATTTGGACCATCATTCAAGTCAAATTGGGCAGAAAGAGGGTGGGCATGTAAGTATAGGTTTGCATTGCATTATGGGTAAGTATTTACCCATCATCTTAGTATTCAGTGCCACTGTACTTATGCTCATGAACATGACATCTACAAAGGTAAGTTAACAAGAATGTGGAGCTATGTGACTATTCTCTCAACTGCATTCTACATAGGGAACCATGAAGTTAATGAGTGTATTGACTGTAGTGAAGTTATCTGTTCTGCTCTTGATTTCTCTTATAGGCTTATCTGTATTCCTGGGTATACTTCCTTCTGATGTGGACAGAGAAATCAATCTCTCTTTTTACGGTACATCACAGTCCATCGGTCCTTATGCGTCTGCATTATACTATGTAATATACACACACAGACACAAGATTCTATTGACTGATTTCTTATTTAGGTAATGAATAGTTACAGTGGCTGGCACAACTTGAATTATTTACTCGATGAATTAAAAGTAAAGCATTTTTAGATATACTAAACTCACCCCCCATTAACCCTTACATAGGATCCTATTCGAAACTTACCAAGATCTTCTATGGCTGCTATCGTCACTACTGCCTGTCTATATATAATGACCAATATGGCTTATTTATTAGTCCTTCCATTAGACCAAATGAAGAATTCTGAGTTCATTGTGGCAGCGGCATTGTAAGCCCCCTTCTAGAAAAATTGTTTGACTTTTGATTCTGACTGTTCTCTAGTTTCACTCGTTCATTGGGCGAGAATTTTGCCTCTAAAGTACTGCCTGTATTTATTGGATTGAGTGCGTTTGGATGTGGAGCAGCCATTAACTTTTCAGCAGGAAGGTATAATAAACATAGATTCAATACCTATCTTCACTCATCCTTTGTTGTACATTAGAGTGATTATGGAAGTAGCCAGGCAAGGACTGTTACCTTATGGTCATTTATTTGGATCAGTGGATCCAAAGATAGGGTGTCCTGTCAATGCCTATTTATTACAATACGTATTGGCTGTGTTCTTTATTGTTGTACCTCCACCAGGTGCAGTCTACCAGTTTATAGTTGCATTTGCCGCCTATCCTGTTTATGTAAGTAAGAGCATATAAGATATATTCTATATATATATATTGACTCTTCTATAGATATTCTATTTCTTGATGGCTTTGGGAGTCATCCTCTTAAGAAGAAGGGAACCTCATAGTAAACGCCCGATTGTGGCACCCTTAAGTAATAGAATGTGAGAGAAAGAGACCCAGTGTACTAACCCCACATATTATAGTTTGTGTTTATGTGTTCATGTCCTTCACTATTTATGCATTAGTGTTTGTACTGATACCGGTTGAGAACAAATATTATGCTTATTGGAGTAATGTATAGAGTTTTGTGTCTGTATGAACATGAATATACTCACTGTTGATTAGTTCCTTATGTTACAGCCATCGCTTCGATGATTCTCTATAGTGGTTTCTGGGTATAAACTATATCTATCTATATATATATATAACATTGTATTTACCCTTTTCATATCCTTGCAGTATCACCAAATCATCATTAAAGATACCCCATCTCAATCATACAATGAATCCATCAGGCAACAGGGCTTACTGGCCATCGAACAGGAAATATTCGGGGAATACATACCGGTATTAGATGGGGAACCTGTGATAGGGTCATAAGAATGCATGATAATTTATAGAATAGGTAATTCACATGTCACCTCGTTTAATAAAAATTGCTTGGGTCTTTTATCCCACTTGTATGAATGTCTTGGAATCTCAGTATATAAAAGGCTTATGTTCCTATCACACTCTTCTTTATTCTCTATTCCCTTTTCAAATTCTAATATGGAAAACATCAAGAGATTGATCAAGGCTCGTGTTCCACCTGCTATTATGACACCAGTCATACAGAACATCCTGTCTCTTCCTGCTTCTGTAGCTAGATTCATCATTGATGACTTCACTGCACCCACTGCTTCCCAGAAGAACTGGATTCGCCCTATTGAGAAAGATACTTGGCGTGGAGCTTGGATAGGGTCCACAATGAGTGAATGTCTGACAAAACGTCAGTTATTAAAGAGGATTAAAGCAGCTGACTTGATCATATTCAAGATCCACGGTAAACAGTTTAGATTGAGAGTTGATGATGATTGCTCATTTACTTTCTCTAGGTGGTGCATTCCGTATCGGTAATGCTGTCATGTACATGGACGCATTCATTAAATGGATAAAGATACTCAAGAGAACACATAATTTAAATGCACTCATTTTATCCGTAGACTATAGTAAAGTATTTCAAACTCAGTATACTTCACTTGGTATATCTAACCTTTTTTTCTTTTTCTTCCAAGGTCTAGCACCCGAGTATCAATATCCTATACCCGTACTTGAATGTGTAGAAGCATACAAGTACCTTGTAGAAGATCTCAAGGTAAAATGCAGATATACCACAAAATGACTCTTTGTTCATGAACTATTTTTATTTATCCACTAGATTCCAGGTTCTAAAATAGTCATCTCAGGTGACTCAGCCGGTGGTGCCATTGCCATTGAAACCCTCATCCGTGTGTACGCTCCACACATCCTCGAGAACCTTGATTCCCCACGTACCAACTACAACATCGAGTTACCTGCTGGACTCTTCCTTTGCTCACCTCTCGTGTCTGCCAACACCGATAGCTGGTTATGGGAATTCAAAGAAGATCTCGTCACCCCTCTCTTGGCTGCACGCACCTTAAAAGATTACCTGAACTTACCAGGAGCAGACACGACGGACCTCCATCTGCTCAAACTCACATTGATCAAGTACGGATTCGATCGGTTTGTGCCGAAACACGTCTTGGTGTATCTTGGTGACCGAGAAGTAATGAGAGACGATATCTTGTCACTTGCTCAATCTGTGATAGACGATGGTCGGGTTCATGTGCAAGTCAGAAAAGAGAATTATGAGCATGATTGGTATTTCATAAGAGAACTGGTGTCAAGGGAAGATGATATCATGTTGGCTAAGGCGGATATGCAGTTTGCTTCGTTTGTGGCAAGATCTGTGGCAGAGGCAAAGGCTGCTAGATTCGTAAGGAGTAAATTGGCTGTGCCTGTGGTTCAGGCAATGGAGAATCAGACAGTGGAAGTAGCCCAGAAGGTGGCTAGTTAGTTGAGCACTATATATTTATTTATTGTTATATCAAAAAGACTATAATAAAGATTTATGTATAGTTTTGTAGTAAGTCCTTCTATTGTTGAACTGTCTTAGATCTTTGTGAGTGTAAATAGAGGCCATCCTCTTGGGCATTATCATACATATCCGGTTGTTCTTAAATGGTACATTTTATTCATTATCGGTAAGATATTTCGTTTATGTGAAAATAATGATCTCACACTAATCTATTCAGCATGATGAAACAGATGAACTGGAAACAGGACACCCCTTCATGGATAATGACGCCTGTTGACCGGTAACAGGACATACATCATTCATTCCTTTCTGGGAAGGACATCCTTCACCTGCTGCAGTTGCTCTTTGACCAGTCACAGGGCAAACAGGTACTTCCTCTTCTTTTTCAATAGCTTCATAAATAACAGGAGCTACATTATGAGATAAAGAAGTACACCTAAAGTAAGAGTCCACGGTTTCTTCTACTTCCTTTCCTTGTGCCCATCGAGACCCCTCTTTCAGCCATTCCTCATAATCCTTTGTCTGTCTCCAATAACTGTTCAATGATCTCTCCAATACTAGTATCTCAGAAGGAGCCATTGATCTGGTCTGATTGATAGCCTTGAAGATCACTCTCAGTAGTGTGGGAGGCATGCGTTGCCAATGGTTGAGTATCGATTGACTCCATTTACTGTTATCCTTTCTTAATCCTTCTTCCAGTGCCTCAAACGTGGTAGCAGACTTAAAATAGATGCTCATATTAGATGAAGAACATGCATTAAATATATATATATCTTACTCCAAACAGACTCTCTATCTTGTTCTCCCATACTGATATTCTATTGGGTCCAGCATATGTCTGATGAATGGATAATGCCAATTGAACGGCTGATGTTGTATGGGGTTCAGGACACGATGCCATTGTCTTGGAAATATCAAGTACATCATTCAACTTGATTTCAGGTATAAATATATCTGCAAGCCCTATTCGTAACAACTCAGGTCCTCTTAACTTTGAATAATCAGGCGAGGCAAGAGCCAGATAGAGTTCCAGTCCTTTGGGTAATGCCTTCTGTGAATGAAGTCGACACATGTTCAATAGAAGTAGAGGTGGAATAGGTGCATGTGATAGTTTCAACTGTATATCAACTAGTGTATGTTCTGTGATCACACGAAGAAATCCCACGGATAAGAAGCAGTAGACCGCATTGACTGGAATAAGGCCATTGGTGAATGAGACTATTTTCTTGGCATTCTGCATAAGATATTTCACGAGATGATAATACTTGTCTCCCATGTAATCTAATGAAGAACGTAATTGGTCTGCATTGGATATGATCTCTGATGTCTCCTTCAATGCTAATCCACTACTCACTATCTTTGAGTCCTTTGTCTCGATTTGTTCATTGAAATCCATAGAGTTACCCACATGTGATATATTGGATGTCATGAAGATAGTTGTGATCTTCTCATCCTTCTCGGTGATGTTGATAGTGTCATACATCTGATCCAATCGAGTCACTGTCAAAGTGTTGTGTGTCCTTGGAGAAGATAGAGTGATCTTCAGTGCTCCTTTACCCTTTGGCCTCTCCGTGCTGATAAACTGGCGTCCATTGAACGGAAGAGAAGGGATGACTAGAAAAGTCTTGTCAATCTCTATGAACCAACATACACTCCTTCCTTACCTTTATTCTTGTATTGCCATGTACTTGCAAAAGGACAAACCGGTTGGTTCTTTTGTTCTTTCGCCTCTTTCCATTTCCAATAAGCATTCAAATCAATCGGTGCAATCTTCCTAAGAAGAGTAGAAGATGAACATAATATCCCACTTCTAACTCTAAGAATCCTTACGAGTGGTAATAATAGGCCTTTGCTTTGGTGATTTCAGATTCCAACTTCTCCTTACTCCAAACACTTGCCACTTCTAACCACCGAGGTATGATCTTTCCTAACCCACTCAAGTACTCTTCATCTTCATTATACTCATACGCTTCCATCTTCTCAAACTCCTCTTCTTGACTCTTCAATAACTGTTGTTGTTCATACTCCAAGTACTCCTCAAGGTCGAATTTATGTTGAAATCTACATTCGAAAGTGTGAATTGGATATTCGTTCTCTTTATTTATTTATTTACTTTGAGAAATAAAAGTGTTTTGCTTTGAGGAGTCGAATAGAATGCATTATATCTTCTTCACCAGGTGAATAGAGAGATCTCTTCAGATCTTCATTCAGTCCTGCCTCAAACACTCTATCTGTCTTCCAGTCATATCTCTTGAACTGTATGAATATCTCTTGTGTGGACATAATAGAAGCTTAAGGGTGTGGTGTGGGCATCTTTTATAAAAGCAACAGACCTCTATTTCTGGGTTATTCCAAGTCACGTAATCAATCGCTTTCTCTTTTTGGGAAAGCGATGGGGACTTTTAAATATGGGATTGGGTGCAAACAATGGAACCGTGTTCTCCTCCCAAATAAGTGGGGAAATAGATAGATGAGAGTGGGATGTATAGAACACATTGGAGTTCTCTTCCTAATACACTTGGGTAGGGGTAGCAGGGAAAAGCAAGGAAATAACTGTGTGATAGAACACTAGGATGAGGTGATAAGCAGTTCATCCATTATACTGTGGGCAAAAAAACATATTTGATGCTTGATGTACTTACCCTGTGTTACTTTGAATCTATGGAAATAATGATTACCTTTTATGTTAATCCTTTATACAGTGCTGTCATGGCAATAGTTGATAGGGGTATGAATATGGGTCAGTACTCAATATATTCAACTGGAATAATGACGCTGATAATGGGGAAGAGGGTAAGGGTTACACTTAATTTTAGAAGTGTGAGTATAGAAAAGAGGCTGACTATGATGTTGTTATTGTAGCCCCAGTCATGTCGTTCTTCCAATTAGTTCTCATTCCCCTTGCTTCTCTACTATCTATTACAGTTACCCTAGTAATCAATTCTCTCTTGTATTAGGGCTGACGATTCCTTATTACTAGTGTCCAGGCAACGAAAGTGTCAACTACAACTAACCACACTTCATTAGCTTTGAACTTACAGTCATTCCCAAACCAAGCTGGCCTACCCTGCTAACTATTCGCTTAATTGGCCATGTCAACTCTAAACTGTAGCAATAAGACTTTACCAATGAGACGACCAGAGCAATGTGCATAGAATGCAGGCTGCTGGTGTGTAAAACCCATAGAAAATACACTGGAGAAATCATTATGCTATATATGACCTGAAGAAAGATGTACTGGCACCCACTGTAGATATACTCATAGCAATATTGATATGCTTATACATTAGAAGAACACCATTGATGCACTGCTGATATCACCTGCAATGGAAGAAGACAGTATATCTATTACATGGCAAATCATCCTTTCTGTTTATTCCTTGAACGACTTACAAGGGAGCCACAGAGTGGATAACCTATGTGGATATAATACATGCATTAAGAAGAGAGTACACACACACATATATGTAGACAATGAAGAGTATAATCAATGGCACTTTGTGAGATGAAGATACCAGTTATAAAAGGGGGAGAATAAAGGGTCTATGATAAGATGAATGAGATCATGTGTATATTTGATGTGACCAGCTTAGAATTCAATGTCCATGTAATCCACATTCACATCATACAAGTCAATGTCCATGGGATCATTAGCTGGAGACACATTCACTCCAACCGAAGCATACCCGCCATACACGATAACAGCATGTTTATCTAGTTTATTTTACATATTGATTAATGAGCATCAGATTGAGTTGAATGTGTACTCACAGGAGATATGTCGATGGCTGTACTTTTGAATGAATGGATGAATGCCAACTGGACGTTTTGGTACGATCAAGAAGACTCTTCGAAGTTGGTGAAGCATAGTAAGGAGGGAGTGGATAATACGTACAAAGACAAAAGTAAGGCACAGGTAGAGGGGTGAATGTATGGGAGAGTAAAGTAGAAGAGATAGATGAGAACAGCTTCGAACATCAGTGCTGTTATTTATCTGAGAGAGTGTAAGAGTAGCTTCTCCATGTTGATGAGACAAGTGGCTTTTGTTTATTGTTCACAGACCATATTATTTCTTACTCCCCAGCATATCCATTCTCTTCTTACTCTCCTGTTGAAATGACACATCTTCCTTGATCTATGAAATGGAAAAAACCTTCAAATGTCAAGTGTATTCTGCCATTGAATAGTTACACAGCAGTAGGTGTGTATGTGAAAGTGGATATTTACAGGCCATTTATCCACTGTTTTTAACTCAATGCAGTAAACTGACCATTCGGATGAAAACAATGCGAGATCAAGTACTAAGGGATTACATTTATTTTTGCTGTGATGATAATGAACAAGATCTTCATTCTTTCACACCTCACTTGACTGTAACAATCACATACAATGTGGGGTGAATACGGTCACTGGAGTATTTGTAGTTGGAAGAATCATGAGCAACAGTTACCATGATAAAGCTTATAGCTTCGATCTGCACGGTAAGACACAGGCGAATGTAATACGCTTGTGTCCACTTACACTTGTATCTATTACAGTGTCAAACATCCCTTTGATTGCATAGTGAGATTTCATAATCATATGTCTATAAATGAAACACCGACAAAGTATAAATTGAAATAATGAGAACATAAATGCTTGTGGAAGCAACGATTGAGTGGTGAATAAAAGACTTATTACTATCGTTGTAAAGGTAATTAACTGTTGCATAGATACGGCATACTTTTAAGCTTGAAGAAATTACTTGGGAGACACCATACATATGAAAAGATATCATAGACCTATTTGAACCTTAATTATGTCAATTGTCACAGAAGCTAATTTCATTGGCTGATGTGTGAGTGTCCAGTTGTCATGTTTATATCAACGCGACCTCTCCCCCTCTCCCCCCTTCTCTTTTCTCTTTATCTTTTAGTAATAATTGCAAATTGGCTGTGGATAGACACCAAGTATTTATCTGATAAATATTGGCTTGGAAGAATTTGCAGTCGAGGCCCTTTTATGAAAGAAGATCACTTTATGTGCAAGTGATGATGATTGTTTAGGTTTTGAATCTAATATGAAAACAAACTGGACGGGCTTCTGATGCACTCTACTTTATATAACAATAACAATAATGAAAATGAAAAATAACGACATGAATACACTTATCTTTCAAAGTATTGTGTGCTCATATGCTTATACAGTGTCAGAATATGGTACTATGTGTGTGCGTATATGAAAGATATGGGCGTCCTCCATAGTGTGGCAATTGTCTCCTAGTACTATTTGACATTAGGGTATATAGTCTGTTTGATATTATAATGCCATAGACTTCATTCTACTGGGCTGTACGAAGTGTATAGTTCTGCCTATTCAGTCTTATCTATACATTAAATTGTCTGAGGTGGATATCCATAGACAGGAACACCATGTATCATGAGCTGTGTTACTGATATCTCAGTACACTTACAACTAATGTGCTGCATATACTGTGTCTGCACGTGTATCCTGTCAACACTTCCACGGGATATTAACTATAATTCCTATTATCGACAAGCAACTGTCTATTCTATTCATCCAATAGAAAAAGACAGTGAATGAAGTACAGTGTCTTGTGTTTAAACAGCGAGCCATTTATTACCTACTTATTCCACCAATGAATACTCTATGAGATGACCACACATGCAGCAGATGAGTGATCCCAGACAGTAGTTGAACATGGGTGAGTAATGAGCCATCTCATTGTTGAACTAGAATACACACTTTATCTTATACCGTATATACTTACTCATCAGTAGCCTGTAGCCCATATATCTTCACCACAGATTACTCATTACACCCTTGAATGAGTGCATTCGTGATTACAATGAAAGCAAGCAACCCACTCTCATACTAATTATAGACCAAATACACTTAACTACAACTCACTCCAAATACCATCTGCAGCTGGTCACCAACGTACTCAGGTAAAAGGGTTATTTATTGGTACAAAGGTGTTGTAATTTAAAGAGAACGATGTTATCCTCTCAATTGTTGTTCGAGATAGTGCAGTCAGTTTTACTCAGCTCTAGCCGACTACCTGCAACCTTAAACACATAGCCTGTTAATCCACGCATATAAAGCCTTTCTCTCTGCTCTATATGTACTTTCTGGGTGTCTCCCTGTCTCTACAATGTACTACATATCAGTGATCTCTTCTTCCAGGAGAATCATGGTAGGAGATTCCAAAAAGATCTCCCACTCGAGTAATACGGATTCACAGCCACCATCACCTACAGTCGATCCACATACTTCTTCATCGTTCTTAGTTGCCACCCAGCCTATATTCTTGATACAAGTATTGATTTGATAGAGAGTGTAATGATCTTGATGGAAAGAGAACATCAAGGCAGTAAATACCTATTGATATGCTGTGTGGTTGATTGTTCTGCATTGATCATGGTGATCATGGCAATTAATAGATTCGACAACAATGACTGTCATTGGTGGGATACTCATTGGTATCCATGTGAATCTTCTGATGATTGAATGAGTTACAAATCAATGGGATCTGCTCATTTCATACTTCATTGACCGACATCATCATCCAAGCTCTTTTTACTTCACCATAGAAAAGGAGTATCTCCTTGGAATGCTTCTTAATGGAGCACTGAATACGCCCTTTCATCGACCTTTTATCTGTTACAGCCTAGTGTGATGCTGTGATTGATTCTTGCAACAAGATCTATGTCAAGGACGGGTGCTAGAAGTCATACTCGAGAATACAGCAGATGAATGAATAGGATAAACACTCCCATTCATATATAATGTGAAAGACATTCTGGATGATTATACGAAGGGTTTGCAGAGCAAGAATATACATCGTGGATCTGGGATTGATTCACTCATAAAATAAGTATATTGAATGGATAGGGAGTTTGAAGCACAATTATGCCTCTCTCATTTCTGCCTCACCATAGTAACAACAACAGTTCCCATGGTGATTGTATTTTCTTCTGGTATATGTACTAGTAGGGTAAACTTGTTTATTTGAAGCCACTGCCACTACAGTAGTTCCCTCGATGAAACCAACTATCACTGGTTACTTGAATTTATAAGATATCTGTAACACATATAGAGCGGTAAAAGTGATTGGATATTAAATAAACATTAATAATTAGATAAATAGAAAGGCTTGTCGTTATAGAATAAACAACAATGCAAAGGAGCTTGGAGTGAAGTTTGAGTGCAGAGTTGGAAACCACTTGAGATAGAAAGGGCTTGTCACCAGAGTTTAAACGCCAATGAGAGGACCCAATGGACTGGAGACCTCGGGCAAAGACAGGAGTTAGGCGATGGTTACTTCCTTTGAAGAGTAGCAACTGGTTGAGGAATACTTCCAGCTAAGAAGTAGTATTGAGTGGAGAGACTTAGCCGGAGAAGATATCAATCCAGGCAGGAAGAAGACAAGGACAAGTACAGAAGAAGTGAGAGATAGATTCCACAGTGGCAGTGCCATGAGCAAGACAATGAGCACATCATGGAGAAGAATATTTAGCCGAGTATATAGTGTGCAACAGTGATCTTGTGTGTATATTCTTATGTAAGATACGATGCCAGATAGTGCGGGCAGGGAGAGGTATTCTTTGATTCCTGAACACAGTCCAGACTTCGGTAGGGAGAGGAGGTGCTACAGGAAGAAAGACAGAAACTAAATATTTGTATTCATTGATAGAACCATGATGAGATGGAGTGGGTGGAAAGAGTGCTGACTGATTCTCTATAACAGAAGAGGGCAACAGTTTAGTTCGAAGAAAGGAGGAGAGATCAGGAGGGTCATCTTCCATACGAGTGATATTGATTCTTGGAGCATGAGAGAACAACGCAAGAAAGAAGGGCTGAAGAATCAATTGGCGGCCTCTTAACCAGCGAATGACCAGATTGGTGACATTGGGGAAGGAGATCAATTTATCTGGACGACCTATTGTGAATATATGAAGAGCCAGAAGTTTATGGACACCAGGGTGGTTCTGGAACAGTAGACTTGGATACATGAAAGAAGAAGCAGAGGAGAGATTGAGAGGACGAGTATGAACTATCAGTGCAGTAAATGCAAGTTGGAGACTTGTATGAGAGGTGACATGACATTGATCAAAGTTACGGGGGATGGTGTCCATGGCATGAAATATGTTACTGATGAAAGATAGAGAGGAAGAAGAAGGTACATTGGGAGACCACAGAGAAGATCTACACTGAGAGAAGAGCAGAGACCATCTACAGAAAGGGAAATTAATGGACGAGTATAACCAATGAAGAGTAGCTTTTAAATGAGGCAGAGAAGGACGAGAAATGGAGGGAAAATATGTATCAGAAGAAAGAAGGGGCCTTAGCCAGCGCCAATGCATTGCCTTCTGTTGCTCTACTAGATCAATGACTCCAAGACCACCAAGATGACAAGGGCTTATTAACAATTCAAACTTGAGGAGAAGAAATATCCTATGGTTGATGAATTTCAAGCACACACTGCGGATCAGGGACAACTGAGCTAAGGTAAAGGAAACAGTCGCATCACATGCCACAATCGAGATAGAATAAGAGTGATCAGTACAGTAAACATGCCACGAATGGATAATGTACGTTGTGAATGAATCTGGCATGATTCTCATCTTCTGAATCAATTGATTAAAGAAGAATGCCTTTTGCTTGGTAGAGGAACACATGGGATAGCCAAGATATGTGAGTGGTGATGGAGATAGTCGATCATGCCATGCAATAATGCTATGAGAAGAGAGAAGAGATTGCCATGAAGGATGAGGAGAGCCAGACAAAGAGAGAGCATGTGTCTTGGTGAAATTGAGTTTAGCATTAGAAGCTTTCTGATATAAATCGACACTGTATTGTAAGCGGTGGAAATCATTTTCATTCTTAAGGAATACTATTGTATCATCTGCATAAGCAAGTACTTTGACAGGTGGAAGGGTTGGTTTGAATGGACAATTGGAGGTATCAGTAGTCAATTGAACTAAAGATTGTGTAAGAGTGGAGATAGATGTTTGTGGGATAAAGCTATGAACTGATGTTGATGTTTCATTGTAAAGATCAAAACCAGCAAATTGAACATCACTTTGGATTGAACGAAGGAATGGATCGAAAGCAATATTGAACAAAAGTGGGCTGAGAGGATCATCCTGTCGTAGACCACGCCTTTGTATAAGCGAATCAGAGGTAATATGCCCATTGATATTGATAGAGATCTGGGTTGAAAAGAACAATCTGTTAATAGAATCTACTATTTGGTAGGGTATACCAAATTAGAGTATGATGGATTGGAGGTATTCCGGATGAACTCGGTCATACGCTTTCTCTTCGTCAAGGAGTAAACCAATGGTTGATGACCTTTGCCTTGTAGCTATTTCCTGTAAAATATGAACCAGCCGTCCATTCTCACCAATAAATCGATTCGGCATAAACCCCAGCTGACAGGAAAAGATGGATCGAGATAGACAACCCATCATGCGAGAGTTAATAAGAAGCCCTGTGAAAACTTTGGCATTGGCATTCATCAAAGATATTGGTACATAATTAACTTGGTTTATGTATACTCTACAATAGACCAATCCACTGTTCCCACATGAAACCACTTATCGCATACTATGCAGCAACCACACCCTCAATGAATGACCTGATTAGAGGACGAAGAGCGCAGTAATCATAAGACCCATAATTACCACAGTTGTGTTTTTAGTTGATTTATACTAGAAGTATTTGAGGTTTTGTATTATCTTTCTGGACTAATAATAATATGCAGAGTGACTGATATCACTATCGATATTATGGGGATTATGAGAAGGATATACAAGGGTATATTAAATGACACAGTGTTATATTGTTCAAGGTACATCTTTCTACTGATTATCTACAACAGAGGCAGTGCAGTTCGATGGATAACTACCAGAAGAGAAGGGGATAAACATGTGGATGTTGATACTGAACAGTAATAAAAAAACGATGTATGTGATCCATGGCTCAAATACGACTTGGAATAAGATTTATGTACTATCAAGGCGAAAGAAAACAGTTGTGTGACATGTAAGATTGTCGGGAAGGATAATAAAATAAAAGATAGAATCGAAAAATTGACTTAATATTGTAATACAATGCTGAGAATTGTTATTGTTCTATTATTAAACATAAAAACTCTATATTTAGAAGTTGGCCTGCATCAAAATATCAAATATGCTTAAAAGTAAGACTATGGCTATATAAGATATGCACACTTATACATATGAAGATATCGACAGATCAGCAGAACGATCTTATATGCTACATTAGATAAATAACCGAAGTATTTTTTTGCCAGGGTACTTGCATGTAACAGATTCTATCACAAGGCTAATTGCAAGTGTAATGTCATACTATTATTAGAAGTATATATTCACGATTTAATCTTTATTCATTCTCTTCTTACTTTATTAACAAGAGCATCATGACTACGTGTTCAGGAAATCATTTCATCATTGCTTTTTGTATGATTATTTGATGATTATGACATATTACAGCATATACTGACTATCTTACTCCATTAATATAGATACAGATAATAATAAGATAAGAATAAAACCTATTCATGAGAAAGATGAATCATTTGGAGATAACTTTGATACAAGAAAGATGTAAGCACATTGATATTCTACCATACAACTATGCACACTCAACAGACACATTAGGGAAACAGCATGTATAGTGAATAAAGACCTGAAGATACTCGATACGGGATTTTCATATACTATTATGAACAGCCAATCATTCAAAGATGTTGATAATATCTCCGTATTTTGTATCAATAATATAATATTTGAGTACTACCAGGCATTGCAAAAGGATGTTAATGATAGAGATAAAAACAACTTATTTATTATTGATGTATTTACTGCTTATATTGAGCATATATTAAATGCAGAAATACATCTTGAGGAATTCGATGGTAATGGAAACAGAACCCGTTATATAGGAAATATCATTCACTGGGTATTTACTGTTCCTGATGAATGGAATGTCAAATACTTTGACACCTTTAAATCACAGCTTATGAGCACCAATGTCAGAAGCATCGACACTCTTATTCTTGTCCGTAAATCAGATGCTTTGATTCGACATCTTCAAACAGCCCATTATAATCATTCATTCGTAAATGGTGATTATTGTATTGTTATTTATTTCAGTGAAGACAATAAAGTAGTTCTCTATGGTTATGAAATTGGCCCTCCAATCAAGGGACTTCACAATGTTACTGGGTTTACTCAAAAGTAGCTAGAGTCGATACCAGTGGACTATCAATTAGATAAATATTTATTGGATACGATATTTAATGGAGATAAAAGTGAGCTGGAAGAATACAACATCTCTTTGACATTATTAACTGAGCTTTGTAATGAGAAGTACTGGCATGTAAGTGCATTAGCAACAGTAGAACAGAGTATAAATAAACTAATTGCAATGATTGTAATAGAAAAAAATATGGTCATTCTACGAAGTGATATCTGCTTATCAGACTGAACACTTAAGAAATGTCAATGATTCATTTCTATTGAAAAAAGAAGACGTATTAAAATCAATCAGACGTATTGAACTTCAAGATAATATGGAAATGCCCAATGCCAATTATACTGCAATCACAAACAAAGTAGCCGAGATAAGCAGAAGATACAACAATGTCAAAACAATTGTTGTTAATGACCTCTACGTCATTAACAGGCAGATGATTGAACGGCTCATTGATCTTCTGCCCTCTAATCTAAAGCCAAAACATCATGATTTTGATTTAACGGAGGGTATGATATTCACATCAGGTGCAGCACAGATAGTACAAAATCAACTGAAGATTGACAATTATTTACCTCAAGTAAGAAATATAGACGCATTGGAAGTTATTTCAAAAGGAAATATCATGTATATTGGTGAGTACAATCATCAAACAAAACATCAATTATTTATATGCTGTTATTTTGATAGATATCAATTGGACTGACAGTTCAGTACTATACATTGATTCAGATAAGAAAGAGACATTTATTGAGAATACTTCTGATACACTAGAGGATTGGTACTGTGCTGTTATACTCTGTTTATACTCAACCATGACTAATAATCTATATTTGATGTAGTTATTCACTTAAAGACTGCTTACAAGTCATCAATCATGAACACCAGTTTCGTTTATCTTGTATTAATATTGATGACAAGTGAGTTATGATAATTTATATATATAGATATCAATAACTTATACAGTTAACATTAAATTAGATACAGAAAAATGGTGAAGTTGGACGAAAATACAAACTTTAATTCTAAAAGAGAAGTAGAGCCGTTCAATGCAAGCTCGATTTCAGAACTATCAATGAAGCTCCAAGATGTTCTTAATGTACATTTGAAAAGCGAAGCACTTCTATGTCGTCATATAATTCATATACCAAGAACTCTACAACAAGAATTGCTTATATTGTACATCAAATGTGTTCATGTGCATATAATACAACACTTACTGTCAAGAGGTGTTCTTACCAAATCTGATTTATTCACCACTTATTTTTCAATAGACCAATCTATACTAAATGCATTTCTTATTGACTATGAAAAGGTCAAAACGATCTTCGATGAATCAAATACAGCACACATTTGGGAGCACCCCATGAAGTTGATTCAGCGAGAACAACTCTCTGCTGTACGCTGTAAAGATGTAATTGAATGCTATAAAAAAGTAGAAGACTACCTCGACTATCCACAACATATAATGCAAGTACAACTTAATCCTACTTATATTGATTTAACATTGAATGCAGTACTGGCACTCAACAAGAACATTACATTGGTCAATAATGAAACCGTGCTTACATTAAAGAGAAAAAGAATCCTATTCAACATAGTGGATGTAATGAGTGAATTGCTATGGGATTACATACAATCAAGAGAAGTATCTCCAATCAGCGTATGTCATAAACATACATATTTAGATTATGAGGATGATGTCTCTATGTACATTGATTTTATAAGCCATTTCAACCACTGGTTTACCCGCGAGGTAATAACTGGCACTGTCTGCTTCTCCTTGTTACTAACTATTTATTCTATTTACAGTATTCCATGATAAATAACCAGGGTAAATCAGAGTGGAATAAAGAGATACCAATGAAAATGAATACACATTGTGATTGTACTTTTTCAATAACACCTAAGGATGTATTTGACATATCTGTTATTCCAGCAATTCAACAGATGATGTCTATTGTTTATGGAGCAATCACTAACATACATATATTTGGAGACACCAAATTACACCATATTATTCTAATGGGATCAATCATGAATATCAAATGCAACACAACACATACTGAAGCATTATATTTATTAGAAGACTGTATTAAAAAACAGAACAAATACTGCAATCATATCACAATTCATTGGACTAAAGAACAAGTGTTCAAGATGGTTTGTCAAGGGCTAAAATCTATCAAAAGAAATCCTTCAGGTGGATTGCTAGAACAGATTATCAGTGGAACATATTCATTATTATTCAGAACAGCAGTCTACCTTGATTTTAAGAAGAAGAGAGTACTTAAGGCAAATAGGAGTTTCACAATAATCGATAAGTCTACTGTCAAGACAGAAAATATGCGTGAAACTGGAATGTTTTCATATTATTGTGAAGAAGAGAAAATTAGATTACGTAAGACCAAACTCCACAATACATGTTACCCTCGAAACTAATTTCATTATTAGAATTATATTATGCATTAAACCATCAAGAAATGCCACTTTATATAAATTCCTATGATATAATGAATATCGATTCTTTTCCTATTACAGTTAAATGGAAAATAGGCTTAAAAGAAGTTATTTTTTATTTTGGTACTGGTGTTGAAGGAAATGCAGATATACAACATTCAAACAGAAAGAAATTTCATATGAGAGAAAATATAATACTTTCTCCTTATGTGTGAATATTTTGATAATCTGTTGAATATAAAGGATGTCTTAATAAATAGCAGTATAAATATGGGACTCAGTAGAAAGAAGAATGTTTATTAAGTATATTTAAATTCAATCTATATTCTGGCATTTGTTTTTTAAGAGCCTTCAATCCCCATTCAATCACATATTTATTATTATATTCTTTTGTAGAGAAACGTTTTTTTGTATGAATTAAGAATGTTGAGTATTAGAATTTGTTGTATACAGACATCCATACAAGCCATCTTAGCAGTCCTCGCTCAGATAGTCACTCAATTACTCTGCAACCTGTGCAGCTATCATCACTTATACTGTCACTATATAAACTGAATTCAATTATACTTAATAAACTCTCTCCTTTTGTTGAGTCCCGTCTTTATACTGCTTATTCAAAGATCCTTGTATTTAACAGAATTAAGCTTTTAAACTATTTAAAGATTTGTGGATATTTAATCAAGAGATTTTAAATGGAGTTCATCAAATGTAGCACTAAACATGTGTATATGAGTTTTTACAAGATTTATATTAGAGGTAATACTTTAAGAATCCTTTACGGATTTTGTTATATCAAAAGAATATTATCTGTTTAGACCGGTGGATAATAAAATGCAGAGCGACTGATATCATCACAGAGGTTACGTGGATTATAAGAAGAATATATAAGGGTATAATAAGTGATACATTGTTCAAGGTACATCTTTATACTACTCATCTATAACAAAACCAAAGAATAGAACTCGATCAGGAAGTGATCTTTATTAAAATTACAAAAAATACGTACACTTATATAGTCATTTGGAAACAGAGTTTATACGCTATGGGTATGTAGTCTATCCTTAGATAAGGAGTTTGCAATGCAATTTCTATATGAACAAGTAATGATAAACAGTAACAGTAAAGAATGTATATCCATTAATCATGATTATCAATGTATGTCGTTATAAGATAGTTAGCTTAAGGAGCTCGGTACAAGATAATGCAGTTTGTCCGGATGAGAAATCATGTTTACTTGCATGACTAGAGTATTCTAATAACAGTTGAACTGTTTTATTCAAATCATTTTATCATCATTGAAGCTCAGGGTTAGTACCAGGTTACTGGATTTTGGGTTATAATCAAGGTCAGACTTGTGGCATTTCACCTCATTCCATCGAATAGAAATACCCTTTGAAGTACCATTATGCATCAAAAGAACCATCTACCAATAGATACAATACCAACGATAGTCCAATCTCATATCATTTACCCGGTTATAATACACAGTAATCACACCCAGTGAATCCATTTTATTGTAATAACATCACTTATTTCTATATCGCATATAACTTATTCTAGTTATAATGAATACATCCTGGTTATCATCCTATTGATAGCATTCCTGTTCTAACTGATCCATTTACTATTACATATTCATGATCCCAGTTACTATGACAGCAACACACAATCCATCATGATACCAGTAGAGAAGAGAGAGTAGCTCATACCCACTCATTGATTCATAATTCTGTGGTATAAATGTATTCCACTCCTCTTGCATGTCATTCACTGTATCCATAATCCACATACATCATAATCCTTCTCTATGCCCATAGTCTGAATCACTTAAATGTCTGTCAATTGCCTAGCGATCCAATATACCCACTCTGTTCTGTGTCTGTATGTCTCCATGGGTACACTCTACTGGTCATAGATAAACTCACTGTGATGGTTTGATACTATTTTTTCCTGATATCAGATTCCATTACATAGCAGTTTTCTTACTTCCTAATATCAAACCTCGTCATGCAGTTTGACATGCTCTAAATCCCCATTTACAGTGTGATACCCAATCCATAAGTTACAATGAGTATAATAAACTCATTCATTTATTTATTTAATCCGAGTACAACTAGAACAAATAATCATAGAATGACATGGCAGGCATATTCCAGTCCATTGGGTACTGTATATGTGTATCCTTTGTCAGTACATAATTGGTATAAGCGGGATGACATATAAAGGTGATCCTTCTGCCTCCCATATCCTGACCTAAATAAAACAAAGACGGGTTTCAATAAAGCATATTCTTCCCTTACTTTATAATGAAATACTTAACTGAATGAATCCAATTGATAATACCGACTCATCACATGAATCCAGTACCTGTCAAATTCATTTGCACCTTCCACCTGTAAACACACATGACTCAGATCATGCATATCCTGTATCCAAGTATCTATGAACCTCATCAACATAGACTCATACTTGACAATCATCGACTGAGATACATGTGAAGTCTTTAACTGGTACCTTCTGTTTCGAGACAAGAATCGATACGTGGCATTCTCTTGTGTGACTGTACTCATGATATCTTGCTCGAGTAATTCCAGTGGAAGATGATGAGATGTGTATCCAGGAGGCTGCATATCTTCAGCATACAACACTGCACTCGGATGCTTAAGAAAGTGATCTATCCTCAACCCAGTCAACAAACATGAACCGTCTTTTTTTTTCCCTTCACAATCTTACTATTAATCAGCCGTTGTTTCTTTCTGTTACCCAGTCTTTTGAGAACTGGTCTCACTGGTTCTTCTTTTGCTACATGACGCTGTGGATTCTCTTTTTCTTTTGGTCCATCGGGTTCTTTGTGTCCTTGAATGAGGTTCCAGTGAGCTGAGGATTGGACGAATATCACTGTTTTCCTCATGACCAAAAGAAAATAAGTGTGACGTAATTACTTTTTTTTCACAGTTTAAAAAAAACTTTTTTTTTTGGTTTTTTGTTAGACTGTTTCCGAAAAGAAAAATAGCCCCCCTTCTGTTTCTTCTGTTTTGTTTTAATAATGAGTTTGAATCCACAAGCATCCGAGTGGAAACCTAGTTTCACAGCAAAGTCATTTGTTCCTTCATTTGCACCTGCACAAGGTAAGAAGAGACCATCCAGTTATGAATAGCGTTTATTGACTTTTAAAGTAGTGCCTGAAGAACCTAAAGAGGAAGTGAAACCTGAACCTGAAGTAAAGGCAGAACCCAAGGTAGAAGCCAAGGAAGAAGTCAAGGAAGAACCTAAAGTTGAACCCAAGGAAGAAGTGAAACCAGCAGGTAATAAGAAAAAAGAAATGAAGTTTTATTCTTCTTACTGAAGGTTCTCTTTAGTTGAAGCCAAGGTGAAGCCTGTAACCAAACCTGCTGCCAGTACTGCCAAACCCACCACGAAACCAGCCACCAAAGCCACCAAACCTTCTAATGCAGTATTGGATATTGAGGATGAAGATGACCAAGTGACCATTGAAGGAAAAGAGCATGTCAATGTTGTCTTTATGGGTCATGTGGGTAAGTTCAACACATAAACTTCATCTTCCCTACATAACTTCAATCTCTGTTCTCCAGATGCGGGTAAATCCACTATGGGTGGTAATATTCTTTATTTGACTGGTATGGTTGATAAACGTACACTCGAAAAATACGAAAAGGAAGCCAAAGAAGCCGGTAGAGAATCATGGTACCTCTCATGGGCACTCGATACCAACACCGAAGAAAGAGCCAAGGTAAAGAAGAGAATAAACAGAAATACAGATTGGTCACTGACCCTTTTCAATCCATAGGGTAAAACAGTGGAAACTGGTAGAGCTTATTTTGAAACGGATAAACGTAAATACACTATCCTCGATGCCCCCGGCCATAAGAACTTTGTGCCTAGTATGATCCAAGGTGCATCTCAAGCAGATATCGGTGTACTTGTGATTTCAGCTCGTAAAGGTGAATTCGAAACTGGATTCGAACGAGGTGGACAGACCCGTGAACACACCATGTTGGCCAAGACCTCAGGTATCAATAAACTGGTGATTGCCGTAAACAAAATGGACGACCCTACTGTGAAATGGGATAAGGCCAGATACGATGAAATCGTCTCTAAGCTTTCACCTTTCTTAAAGGCAACCGGATTCAATCCCAAGACAGATGTGCATTTCATGCCTGTTTCTGGATTCACAGGGGCTAATCTGAAGGAGAGATCAAAGGATTGTTCTTTCTATAGTGGACCTTCTCTTCTGGAGTATTTGGATGATAGTAAAATGATTGACAGAAAGTTGAATGCTCCTTTGATGATTCCTATTTCCGAGAAGTACAAGGTAAAAGCGGTGTGAATGACTGAAAAAGAGGGAAAGGGTTACTTATCAAATAATAATAGGATATGGGTACTATTGTTGTGGGTAAGGTCGAGTCTGGTCATATCAAGAAGGGCCAATCTATCTTATTGATGCCTAACAAGCAAATGACTGAGATCACTGCTATTTACAATGAAACTGAAGATGAAGTCGATCATGCTATGTGTGGTGATAACATCCGTTTACGTCTAAAGGGTGTTGAAGAAGAAGATGTGCACCCTGGTTTCGTGTTGTGTGGCAAGAAGAATCCCGTCAAGACATGTACAGCATTTGAAGCTCAATTAGCTATTATTGAACATAAGAATATCATCAGTGCTGGTTATACTGCTGTGTTACATGTACATTCTGCATCTGAGGAAATCACATTAGCTGCACTCTTACACAGCATTGATAAGAAGACAGGCAAGAGAAGCAAGAGACCTCCTCCATTTGTGAAGCAAGGACAGAAGGTGATTGCCCGTATCGAGACTGCTGGCCCTATCTGTGTAGAGACCTTTGCCAGATACCCACAATTGGGTAGATTCACTTTACGTGATGAGGGTAAAACAGTGGCTATTGGTAAGATCACCAAGATCATTGAGAATGCAGAGTAAAGAAAAGAATAAAAAGAAGGTTGAATTTGGCATGTTTATTTTGTGTTATGTCTATTTTGAAGATACATTATGTTTATTACACTTTTTTTAATGGTATTATTTATAGTAATTATTATTATTATTATTTTATCATTTACAAGGAAGAACGACTACGGATAGAGGATAACTTATCAGAGATCTGTTGTAAGAAGTCTTCAGTAGTGGAATAATGTTCGGTAGTCATACTAAAAAAATGAAAGGAGTGAGTACAGCTGTGGATATACACTCTAGACACAACTTACGCTTTGCCATAGATAATCAAGGCTAAATCCTTAGTCATCTTGTGATCAACTTCAATAGTCTCAACACAAGCTCTTTCAAGATCCTTACAGAATTGGAGTAACTCAGCATTATCATCCAACTTGGCACGGTGTTCCAATCCACGAGTCCATGCAAAGATAGAAGCAATGGGGTTAGTGGATGTCTTGTTTCCCTTCTGGTGTTCTCTGTAATGTCTGGTGACAGTTCCATGAGCAGCTTCAGCCTCTACTGTCTTACCATCGGGAGTATAGAGCACAGATGTCATAAGACCCAAAGATCCATAACCTTGAGCAATGATATCAGATTGAACATCACCATCGTAGTTCTTGGTGGCCCAGACGAAGTTACCACTAGACTTGAGTACTTGGGCAACCATGTCATCGATCAAACGATGTTCATACCAGATCTTGGCAGCATCGAATTGAGCCTTGTATTGTTTCTCGAAGATAGCCTGGAAGATATCCTTGAAACGACCATCATAAGCCTTGAGGATAGTGTTCTTGGTACTCAAATACAAAGGCATCTTACGTTCAAGAGCAATACGGAAACAAGCATGAGCAAATCCTTCAATGGATTCATCAGTGTTGTACATGGCTAAACCAACACCACCACTCTTGTCAAAGTTATAGACTTCCATGGTCTTGGGTGCACTACCATCAGCAGGGGTATAAACAATCTCGAATTTACCAGGACCAGGAGCAACGAAATCAGTAGCACGGTACTGTGGAGAAAAGAGTCAGAATACATATACAACCACTTCCTCATACCATTCCTGATAGTATACCTGATCTCCAAATGCGTGTCTACCAATAATGATAGGTTGTGTCCATCCAGGTACAAGTTTAGGTACATTGCTCACAATGATGGGTTCACGGAATACAGTTCCATTGAGGATGTTACGGATGGTTCCATTAGGTGACTTCCACATCTTCTTGAGTTTGAATTCTAATCGTTTTATTAAAATGGGGTAAATATAATAATTATCACCCCAAATCTAATTTCAAATACCGTACCTTCTACACGGGCTTCATCAGGAGTGATGGTAGCACACTTGATACCGACATTGTACTTCTTGATGGCTTCAGCAGCATCAATGGTCACTTGATCATCGGTCTAAAAATTGAAATCAAAAGAATGAGACAACACTATTAATAGACAACGATCGATTGACATCAATGAATGACAACTATCAATTGACACCATCCAATGGCACCTATCGATTGACATCTTTTTCTTAAAGGTGGACAACACTTACAGCATCACGGTTCTCCATACCAAGATCATAGTACTTGATATCCAATTCAAGGTAGGGTAAAATAAGTTTATCCTTAATGAATTGCCAGATGATTCTGGTCATTTCATCACCATCGAGATCAACCACAGGATTCTTAACAACAATTTTACCAGGCATTCTTGAAATGAAAATAATAATAATAGAAAAGAAAGAAAGACAAGTGTTGTCTTCTTTTTTGGGGGTTTAAATTTAAGCAAAAAAAAAAATGGGGAATAGAGATAAGCGTCATGCAAATAATTCACCCCGCAAATAAAACGGAATAGGCCGGAATATCAATTTAATACTCCTACATAACATCTTCCATCCATTTCATTATTGGACAGGCTATAGGAATAAGCGTGTCGAGAATGGTGGAAGATCTCTAAGATGGAGGGAGTATTTTGTATTTTCTGTTTGTTTATGTAAGCACTTCATGATTGGCTTATCACCAACAATCCATATATTCGGATGATCATGTTCTTATTTTATGTATGTAGAGGGATAACTATTTATCCATTATGCATATGTGCAGGTGTACAATGTGGGTAGTCCCATTCAAGATAAGGTTTCTATGGGAGATTTAAACTGATTAAGGTGTTTGTTAAGTAACACATCTGGCATGGTGTATGGAATCAGTCCAATGGCAGGTACCCTCATCCAATAGAATAATAGGAAATCTCATAGATCATCTACTGATTAAATGGATTGTATTACCTGTGAACCATCCTCTACTGAGTTCAAATGAGTGTAGAGACAAGGAGTGTGATTGAATAAGCACCCATCACTTCACCCACATGTGCCTATGTCCATCTTATTCTCTTAGAATACTTGTTATTAGTAAGTAAGAAATAAGGAAAGGGACGCTTTTTGAATATCAGTCGATGGATACTATATATGGTAATCCAATGACCAAGAAATGAGGGTGGATGATATCAAATGAAGGAAGATCGGGAATAGATCTGGCAAAGGGGAGAGAGAATAAAGACAGTTTAGTAAGTGATTACTAATGAGGTAAAAACGAGTTATTTAAAATAAATATATTCCCTTGAACACTGCATAGTAGGACGCTATGTCAGTTGACTCTATGTGAGAATATATGTTATCTCTGTGGGGGGCGGTCACTGTGTCATACCCCACATTCTATGCTAAAGAGAAAAGAGAAAATAGATGGGGGAAGTGGGATGAGTACAGGAAATTGAGAAGGTACATTCGAATCTTCTTTGGGCAGGGACCATGTCTAACAATAAAGACAGTCATACTAGGAGGAGGATGAAGATTATTTTTATTCATACAACATGAACTTGTTCAACAGTTGCAGAAGTGAAGAGAATAGCCGGCTTTGTATAGAAATTCAATACAGAAACCATGATATTCTCTCTTTCAGTCAACGCCATACACTCTGATTCCGGCACACGATACCACAATCGATGGAGTTCTCCTTCATTCTCCTTTACCACCAACACTGTCTTTGAAGGATGAAAGTAATGGATATTCAGGCTATTGAGCTTGACGAACCGGAGAGGGATAATGAAGTTTCCCTTTGAGTTGGAAGTGAAGAAGGTACCTAAGAATGTGAGTGACTGAATACTAGGACACAACTTCGCTAATCTATCTAGCCTATGTTCATTCATAATGCCTCCTTTCAATTTGAGTACTTGGAGTGATTTATGGGGGCTATTCATGGTCTTGGGGATATTCACTTTAGGAAAAGAGAGGTCGAGATGGGTGAGGGATGGGCAATGAGTGAGTGTGGTATCGATATCCAGTTCAAATCGGCCTGCTTCCCAGTCAACATCATGGATGACTAGTTCGTTGAGAGACTGATTTGTTTTCTGGAGATAACTGTAGTAGTTCACTCGTTTATTGTCGATGGTGTAGTTGAATAAGGCTATATTCTCCCTCTTCTTGATGGTGAATTCAGAATAGAATGGATTGGTCTGTGTGGATGTGCTGAAGATGGATTTCTTGTAGTTGGGCTGTGGGTATTGGCTGGCATAGTTCCAAAATATACCGTACATGTCTTCACAGAAATCAAGATTCATCTTCACTTTAAGTGCATTGATTGTGGGGATGGCTAAGAGTTGATTGAAGATGGCTTCTTTGCTGTTCTCAAACATGTTGGTTTCTACTGTCAGATTGATCAGTCCAGGCATCTTCTGTTGAATGTACTTTGTATCTTCTAGATTGAATTGATCTACCCTTAATAAGAATGCCTGCAATGATGGATAAGGAGTAATGGTACAAGCACTGGCTGATTTCAATGAATGAGCCTTGTAGTACAATGAGACTAAATGAGGGCATTGATCAAGAATGTCATGGAGAATGGAAGAATCCGCCAATGGTGTCTTGGAGATGTCTAATGATAATGATACCAGTTGACTGAAGGATGAGATATAAGACAGCATACCATATTCAGTGAATTGATCGGCATTGGAATATTCACTTGACATCTTCAAGTGAGTAACAGATGACCTGTGTTTGTGTTGGAAGTCCATGATATGCTTGTTCAGGATACTGTCACTTCCTCGTCTATAAAATCCAACTGATTTCAACTTCTTCAATATAGGCATTCTTTTGCTCATCAGTTTAGTCACATTACTCTCTTCATAGAGTAGATTCAGTTCCTCTATGTTAGGGCAGTTGGCAAGGGCATCAATAAAATCAATAGGAGTGGGCGAGTGTACTCTAAACTTCTGGCTGGATGACACTGTCAGCATATTGATCTTGGTTACATATTTCCCTGCTTCTTTGGTTCTCGAGTAAGTTGCCATAGATTCCAAAAACAGCATGACCTTCTCATCAGACTTGGGTTTAATGACATGGTACAGATGACTGATGAATATCGAGTACCATTTTCTATTGACAGTAAGACACCCGAGATAATCATTTGGGTCTATCAGACTGGTTATCATCTTGAGTACTTCATGGGGTAAACTGTCCATAATAAATAAATAGAGGGAAAGAATTGATTGTCAGTGAAGGGTCTTGTTTTAATCGGTTTTTTTTTCAAACGTACTTTTTTTTTTCTTTTATTTTATAAACTGCGAGTATAATGTTTGATGGGTTGATGAATTTATCTCTTAAGCAGATGATTGACAGAATGATGCCATCCTATGTAGATCGATGACTGTCATTTTGATCATTTTACTTCTCATCATGAATAAATGAATGATGCGCATAGGTGGATCAGTCTACTTAGTTGACCATTGAATAATGTATAGATAAGGTATTAGCATTCCTATCTCTTTGTCATTGTATGGTCACATAGTAGTGGGGTATGTGCACGGTTGAAAAGGATTTTCATACTCAGACAGTGGCTTATATCATTTTCATTCTAGCTCGTTCGTATTGAATAGAGACTTGCCATGAAGAACACTACATTAAGAATAGTAATTACGATGAATAACCCTGTAGACATATATAACTATGACCAGTAGAGTGTATCCATGGAGACATACAGACACAGAACAGAGTGGGTATATTGGATTGCTAGGCAATGTACAGACATTGAAGTGATTCAGACTATGGGCATAGAGAAGGATTATGATGTATGTGGATTATGGATACAGTGAATGACATGCAAGAAGAGTGGAATACATTTATACCACAGAATTATGAATCAATGAGTGAGTATGAGCTACTCTCTCTTCTCTACTGGTATCATGATGGATTGTGTGTTGCTGTCATAGTAACTGGGATCATGAATATGTAATAGTAAATGGATCAGTTAGAACAGGAATGCTATCAATAGGATGGTAACGAGGATGTATTCATTATAACTGTAGAATAAGTTATATGCGATATAGAAATAAGTGATGTTATTACAATAAAATGGATTCATTGGGTGTGATTACTGTGTATTATAACCGGGTAAATGATATGAGATTGGACTATCGTTGGTATTCTATCTATTGGTTGATGGTTCTTTTGATGATTCAATCATTGTCCATACAAGGTGATATAAGTGATTTAAGTCATCTAGTAATTGAGGATCTTCCCTAAGAACAGATGATGGTAGGAAGTGTGACTACGATAGATATGGCTTCCATGGTAATGAGCATAGTTCTCTCCATGGTAATGAGTATAGTTCTGTCCATGGTAATGAGTGCATTTCTGTCCATAGTAAGGACAAGTAGCCGTTCTCACAGCATAATCTTGATAAGAGGATGGATGAAACTCCGATTATCTGGATGCAATATGAGTGAATGCACATAGTGGAAACAATCGAGTAGTAACCATAGTACTTATTACATTCATTCAAAAGAGAATTGACTGTTGCATAGATACACCAAATATTTATGTACCAAGGAGTCACCTAGGAGATATAATTTACCTTATCAAATATCATCTTTCTCTTCCCACCATATGGCATAAACCTTAACTTTATTACCAAAGATTATGGCTATAAATACGCGATCTCTCCCCTCTCCCCCCTTTCCTTTTCTCTTTATCTTTTAGTAATAATTGCAAATTGGCTGTGGATAGACACTAAGTACACCAAACAGTATTTATCTGATAAATATTGGCTTTGAAGAATTTGCAGTCGAGGCCCTTTTATGAAAGAAGATCACTTTATGTGCAAGTGATGAAAAAGTTTAGGGTTGAATATAATTTGATAACAAAATCTGGACGGACTCTGATGCACTCTACTTTATATAACAATAATGAAAATGAAAAAAGACCTTGAACACATGCTCTCTTGAGTCATATGGACAATGTGTCAATATTCTATTATCAGACTATGATGATCGGTGTACTTCAAGACGCGACATGTCCTTGTAGCATATGTCCTCATGGATAAAAAATAATGGTTTACATATAAGAAGCCTTGCCAGCTCTGTATTAACCTCTTTGGTTGTAGTATTTTTCTAATGAACAGCACAGTATAATATTAAATATTGAATGGTCATTCATAACCCTTACTTACATAACCAGTCTTATCTCTGCTCAAGTAATAAACAGTGAATCGCTTGCAGTAGATATTCATTGATAGAATACTATGTATTATAAACTGTGTTACTGATGTCTCAGTATACTTTCTAGTAATTCCCTGCATATACTGTGTCTGCTCGTGTATCTTGTCCACACCTCAACTGGATGTTACCTATTATTCCTCTTATCGACAAGCGGCCGCCCATTTTATCCACCCAATAAAACAAGGCAGTGAATGAAATACAATGACCTGTGTTCAAACAGCGAGAAACTCATTATTCCTACTTCTTTCACCAAAGAATACTCCCTGAGATGACAACACATGCAACAGATGAGTGATTTCAGTCAGTAGTTGAACATGAGTGAGTAATGAGGTAGCTCATTGTTGAAGTAGATTAGCTTCTTTATCTTATACACTCTACCCTTAGTGATTCGTGCTCATCAGTAATTCAACAACTTCTTCTTTCAAAACATATTACACCCACTTCTCAACAGTAAATGGAGATGTGTGCCTACACTATAAACAACCAGCCTATTCCCATTTCAACTAAAGGCTCAATGCATTTATTACAACAGAGCAAACCCCAACCTTGCAACACCAAATAGTCAAGATCCACAAACAGATAGTCAAAAGGCATTGAACTTTTCACTTTATTAATGCAAACGATGCCATCAATTTTCTTATTTTTCTATTCTTCCTTTTTTTTCTTCTAGATAGTGCAGTCAGTTTCGCTCTGCTCTCACCAACAGCCTGTAATCTGAAGCACAAGACCTCCAGATCCTTTTGGATTGACGAATACAGTTTTTTGTTCCGTTCCACAAGACCGTTGCAGGCATGTACATTACCCACAAGCCATTCCCTCTCTTTGGTACTGACAGCGATTTCCTCTTCCGATGAGATCATGGTAGGGGAGTCCAAAAAGATCTTCCATTCGTCATCGAATGTACCCAATTCTCGGATTGAATCCTCAAGCTTCTTATTGTCCCAGGCAATCACGTCCTCCATGTGCAGTTTGGCATTATACAACTCCCTGTTTTTGACCCTTAGATTGTCTTCGAGCGTGTACAGATCTTCCATGGCAGAGAGAACCATCCTTCTCATGGATGGACGGCCGAATCCAAAGAAGTTTTTGATGGCTGCTAACATCGAGGGATGATGCTGTGCTTGCTGGAGAGAGGAAAAAGGAAGAAACAAGTTGCTCTATTTATTACTTATTGGAAGCTTACTTACAACATTTCTCTTATTTGAAATGAAGACGGTAGTTAGATCGTGGATAACAAAGACAACCAGGTTTCGTTGTATAAATGTTTTGGGTTAAATATATGAGTTTCTGTGTATAAGATGTGGCTTGATCCTTATTCTGTTGTCTTGGACACTTGAAAGTAATCGAATAAGTATCTGTCAATCACAGCATAGATCCAAATAGTGAGAATATGTATGTTAAATGGAGTATATTTAATACGGAATAAGATTCGTTTTGGTTGTACATGAGACAACTGTTGTTAGCCAGCTTGTGTGTTGGAAGAAGACGTGTGATCGAATCACAATATAACAAATATTTGATCATGAAATAGGTACAATGAGCCAGATAATGGGTAGACAACAGTTTATTATTACTTTAAAAATGTTGGGTGTACATAGACAACATGGAAATTGTTGTATCTATTTAATGACAATACCAGACTATTGTACTACGAACACCTTCCATCCTTATTCAGGATATATTGGAATATATACAGACACCCCAGTTATAATCAAGTATGATTGGCTGAATTTATTTCCCTGAAGCTATATAAATCCTGTTAAACACAATTTATTTCTTACTTTTTCTTCTCAACTTACGAGCTATTATTTAATATCTCAATACCTGGTCTTATTTAATCAATAAATAAGTTCCATTAATGAGATAAAGAGTAATATGGAAGTCTCACAGGAAGTTAATACTGAATATTGTATTAATTTTAGATAAGACTTGCAACATAGTGTATATAAAATAAATGAAAATGAAAATAGAATGATTGTTTACTATTATGAGTGCATTGAAGCGCGTTTATTTGTGCAGAGATGCTACCAGATAACATGCACTATCTACTACTACCCTTTAGTTGTTAAGGGGACATAAGAGACTGAAAGCTAATCTCTTACATGCACTCATTTCAACATTCCCTTCATCTGATGAGTATGACATGCCACTTCATTGTAAACTTCTATGTCCACTCTCTTATTGGTAATGTAGGTACAATCTTTACAACATATCATTCTGTCTATATACACTAGTTCCATGGACACTTGAGTGTATCTACTCCTGAATTATTCATTACTTGTTTCATTCTCATTCTACTTCATCATGCAGCCCATAATAAGTCTGAATAAACATCCTCCCATTGGTAGTAATGATCATGGTACATACTGGTGTCTCTTATGTAATTATAATCATAGTATATATTCTGGTATTCACCCTCTATAAGTCCCAACCACTTCATCTAGTTGAGCATCCTCTGTGCATATATCTTCATATGTCAATTAATGAAACACCGACAAAGTATAAATTGAAATAATGAGAACATAAATGCTTGTGGAAGCAACAATTGAGTGGTGAATATAGGACTTATTACTATCTTTGTAAAGGTAATTAACTGTTGCATAGATACGGCATACTTTTAAACTTGAAGGAATTACCTGGGAGACACCATACATATGAAAAGGTATGATCGGCATGTTTCAATTCCAGTCATGTCATATGTCACAGAAACTAATTTCATTGGCTGATGTGTGAGTGTCCAGTTGTCATGTTTATATAAACGCGATCTCTCCCCCCTTTTATTTTCTCTTTATCTTCAAGTAATAAATGCAAATTGGCTGTGGATAGACACCAAGTACACCAAACAGTATTTATCTGATAAATACTGGCTTTGAAGAATTTGCAGTCGAGGCCCTTTTATGAAAGAAGATCACTTTATGTGCAAGTGATGATGAATGTTTCGCTTTTTGAATATAATATGAAAACAAAGCCTGGACGGACTCTGATGCACTCTATTTTATATAACAATAACAATAATGAAAATGAAAAATAGTCTTAGTATGGAGCAATAAGTCTACTCTGTTGTATAAGAAAGCACATATTCAAGGTCTATGGTGTGTACTGTGTTCCTATTGTTGAATGATAGGTTAATATTTGCTCCATACACAAGTTGTTTGTTTATATATAACCTGCGGAACTGTTGTGAAGTCTCATATCTGTCTAAGGTTAAATAGTCTTACCAGTCTTGGGCGTGTCTGTGTCATTATAGCTGCTCGCACATTCTGCATCTGAAGACGAAACTTGCAAGGACAAATAGTCCATATATCATGTTCTCTGTTACTTCCATTTTGTTTCTCAATCTTATTCATTTACATGTTCATAGTATGAAGCATTCTCAATCCTTTCCTACTTCTCTCATCTCTCCTTACTCCTAAACCCTGCACCTCATTTCTTCCGGAATTGTCATATATTCCTCCACTGTTGAATTTATCATCACTATGAAACTGATTTTTGTTTCTCATAGATAGACAACTGCCTTATCTTTGAAGTGGGAATGACCTTTATTATGAAATGAGTTGGTTGAGAACTGCTACAACGACAGATGTCAATCTCTGGTGAATACTGCAAGTGATCTGTATATCAAGCAGTTGACATCCGTCAACTCAATACTTCAGTGGAGGAATTGCTTCATCAATACATTAATAGCTGATAATAATACGGCGAATTCTATAACAGTAAGCGACTTGATAAAAGGTGAAGGAAGGTATCCTACATTGCCCATAGTTATCATCAAATAGTATATAGTCACAAACTTCCATCCCAACCAACTGTCATGTTGCTTATATCCCATTCCAAACACACATATAACACACCATTCAATATCAGAGAAGTAAAATATCAAGTCACTTTATTTATTGTATCTAACCCAGGGTCTATTCTTACTGCTGAGGCCTTATCTTCCACTATCCACATTCTCTCCACTCTATTGATGTATCCACTCTGATAATTACTGGCACAGTAAGATGGTTATATCGGTGATTGACTGAACAATCTACTAACTGATCAGTTTCTAGATTAACCATCATCCAAACTGATATTGAGGGTGGAGGCTGGAGTATCCTGCTAATCATAATATCCATTGAGCTACTACTTGAACATAATATATAGTCACTTCTTGCTATTACAATGCGCCACCCTATGCCAATGGATTCATATTGATACTCTATAAGCACAAGTATAAATAGCCTATGTATCAACCATAGTCAGTATACAGAGTGTAGTGTGTTGAAGACTGCATACTTCTATGTTTAGTCTAAACACAAACAGACAATATGGATGTGCCTAATGAACCACTTCAACCAGAGATTATTAACTGACAAGCTGTCATTACAATACATACACCATGGAAAGAATTGAGTGTTCTTATAGACTGGTCCCTGTTGACACTCTACTCATCTCCATAACTGTATCTATAGTAATAGTGTCCTGCTATAGACATGATTGCCATTCCCTTGCTGTGATAATAGTTTGTCGTTATAGGAAAGGAATAAGAATCAAAACAATGGTTGTTCAGGGGGAGTATATTCCATCTCAGCTTATTTTATTTTGAGTGGATCCAATGATCAACCGATGGTGTTCACCCAATCCCTTCTGATTGATCGATCGGCATTCAACCTCACTCACCCTGCAACAGTATAGTATTCAAGCAAACCGATGCATGTTATCCTATGGCAAAATATGATGCGATCAGCCACATACAGCTAACTGCAATCTTCCAGCAAATGAACTTGGTGCCCAGGTAACAGACACTAATTCTGTCTTCCTCCAACAATAAATATTATCACTTGATTGTAAGGGTAAATGCAATATCAAATTCTGCTTCTTCGCACACACACAAATGACCCATCAGATCTGAAATAACTCTACCGAGTATATAGGTCACTGCCTTCACTGGCAAAATGAGCATTTGTAGTTGTAGCCTTGACGAGGTAACACTGCATCATCTTAATATCTGCAAGAGTCTGGACTGAATATTGATCAATATACTACCATGTAAGCCTTCTGCTCTGATACATGCCATCTATACTGTTTGTCTATTTGACCGTCCATAATCAAAAGAGTGTAAATGAACACAAATTACTCTCTTTGTGTTCTTCTCGGTTGAGTGAAATAATTTACCGGAATAGGAATACGGTGTTACCATTTACCTCTGGATGATTAAATAGAGTACCTTGTTTTGTTTCTCCTTTCTTTCTTTACCATGACTACCATATCACAGTATTCAAGAGATGGTTGCTATGCCAATATCACAGATATTATTGCAGTAACTATTACTATAGATACAGCCATAAAGACCAATATCGTAGGACTATTTACTTCTCTCACTCATTTAATTCAAATCAAACGAATAAAAATTCACCGATAATATATTCAGTACAGTGATTACCCATTATTATATACAGATAATACAAAGGTAACTGTAATAACATGAATACAATCGGATAAACCCTTTATAGTAAGGTTGGTCAATCTATAAATTGGCTTGGAGACAGTTCCCCCTTCTCATTTCATGGTGAATAAATATTATGGTAGTCTTTTTACTGCTATTGACAGCGAGTATAGTAGGTATTATTATTTCTTATGAATTGGTGGGTAATAGGTATGTAATACTTGTGTATTAATTATGTTTATTATTTATTGAAATAGACATTCTCAATAGTATTTGATACCATTGTAACTCGCCTTTTAACGGGAGACATTCTAACGACACTCTCGGCTTCATCATTTTCAGCGATTGTAACACGTTTCGTTCGATAGTTGTAACTCCATACTTTGACTGTGCACCCATCTATATACTTTATTATAACCATATGTCGACGTACACGCATGGGACAATTCAAGGTGAGCGATGTGATCCCTGTATTAGGTAGCTGAAATTGACCACGAGTATAATCTACACTAGCCATGTATTTTCCATTCAGTGAGAGTACAAGGTACTTTAGAGATGGATAACCAATCTCAATACTTCTAAACCAGGAATCACTAACTCGAGCTTTCCCCACCTTTAGTGTCTTCATGTTGTAGTTAGGAATTGTCAATCCATCAATGGAAATTCTCTCAATATCGTCTACTCCCAAGCAAGATATTCTAGGAAACACTTCATTGATCGTCTGATAGTTGTATACAACCTTGTCTCTATGTATATGCTTTGTTATTATCTTTAATGTGTCAAAATAAAAGCCCATATTTACAAAGACATATCCAATCGAATATAAAGGATAATGCAGCGGAAGCGATATGCTCTTCGTTCGAGTATATTTATCATGAGTAAATGTAATTCTATCCAATCCAACATCCTCTGGAATACATTCGATCTCATTGATAGTGTCCGAGGGATATGCAATAAATTGTGTGACAAACTGTTTGAATAGGTCACTTGTTATCCAATACCACTGCATATTGATCTGGTAATATTCCAATGGTTTGCATGCTATAATATCATCCAGTACATACTCTTTCCAATCGTGTGGAAAATGGTAGATGTCAAACACCAGTTGAGTAAGACCAGTGAGCTTTTTTCTGATATAACGTGTGTAATGCGAATCGAATCTAGGTATTCTTAACTTGAGGTTCTTGAGTTGTGGGTAAGTATCGGATGATGTATTATATATATCGCGATGCGATGTGAGATCCCTGTATACCAAATGGCTAAGATGAGGGCAGTTGATAAGGATGGCATCAAATAAATGCAATCTAGCCTCGGCTTTCCCTGATAGGATAGTCAAGTCAGTAAGAAGAGAGAAAGATTGAAGATAAGATGGAATCATCTGACTAATGCTTCCTTTTGATGCTGTAATAACAGATAAAAGGTTGAGATGTGTCAGACTAGATTTAAATTTGTAATAGCAATCCATGGTTTTGTCGGGTTGATTTCTCAAATAATACTTGTCGAAAGAGAGCATCTTGAGAGATTTCAAGACAGGCATCTTGTCACTTAAAAGACCGTTTACGATCTCGGGGATATAACCAACTGTCAATCGTTTTATACTAGGGCACAGAGACAGGGTGTCGATAAGTAATACTTCTAAGCCTGGGTGGAAGTTGTATTTATGATTCAGAAATTTGAGATCAAGTTCTTTTATATGATGACCAACCTTGGTGTTTATTGAAGTCAGAAACATATGGAGTTTGTTCACATTAGATGGTTTGACACTGGAGTATAAAACCGGAGTGAACACGCTGTGCCATAATTGCAGACATTCGTGCAGTGATAGAAGTCGGTGTGGTCGAGATACTGAAGCACTTGGCTTACTATTTCTACTGGAAGTTTGTTCATGATTATAAGAGAGAAAGCAAAACAATATAGCTGCGGACTGTGCCTATAATAAATATTCTACAAGTAATACAAGTATCTACTTATGGTATTATGGTAACCCTTAATTCATTGACCCACTGCTTAATTTTTATGGTTCTAAATGAAAAGTTAATTTAACGTATTACCAAGCTTGTCAATTCAATAATCACTTATCAATTTCTGCGCCATTTTAAAATATCTGGGTAGTTAACCAAGTGGATCGTAGTAAAAATATAGTTCACCGCAGATTCTTCTCTTCTTAAGCATTGGGGGAGAGTAACCAGAATGTCATTATTCGTTTTTTCTATCACTCTACTGCCAAGGGTAAATCATTACCACGGTAACCACAAAAACAAGAAACCAGGCATTTTTGCTACCCAAACCTCTATCCAATCAATATGTTTATTTATTACTGAGTACAACCAGTTGCCTCTTAGCCAGGCAGTATATGTATACTCTAACATCCACATATATGGCCGTTTATTACCCCTTTGGCATAAATTTCTAAATAGATGAGATGGTTTTAGAGAAATAATCGGAATTAGAATGCACATCTTTCCCAATTAAATCTGATCAACTGTAAATTCGGAACGGAATATTCTCCCGATGGATTTGTATTGGTGGCAGTTATGGAAGAAGACGTCTATTGAGTGGTGTAAATCTACTCTCATTATTCCGCTATTGAACCAATCACTCCATTTACAGTTTTCCATCAGTAGCACTTATAAATAACCAGTGCTATCCTTGTTCAATCTCTTCTCTATTTCTATCACTACCTTCTTATCATGGAACATCTATCCGTTGAACTACTAGAAATAGTGAGTCAACAGTTGAATACCAAGGACATCTACTCTTGCCTTACTGTCAATAGATTCTGGTACTCCATTTGTATCAAGTATCTTTATTCTGATATCAAGCCTACCGATGATCGTCACTTAAAGAAGATTCTACGATCATTCAGTTTGTACCCAAGATTCATGGACACAGGAAAATATATCAAGGGAATTGATATGTCCTATCTATCACCCACTGATCAGCTGTATACCAATGATGAGGACAACGACTTTATCCATGCTCTCACCTACTGTCCCAACCTAGAAAGACTGACCATTGGATTTCAACCTAATGTCATACGAGGTATATTAAGCCCAAGGATGCCAGAATTGAAGAAGCTGATGATCCTGGATTCTGGTTTCTATTCAAGTACAAGAAATGGAACAGATGCCATGCAATGTTTTTACAAATTCAGAGCAAGTCTGACCAATCTCAATCTGAAATACTGCAGAGATACATTATCCAACCTCACTCTTGATGAATTTACCAACTATCTGGAATCATTTCCTCTTTTAACAAGCCTAGATATCTCTGTTCCCATCTCATTTAGAAGCTTTCCAATGTTTGAAATCATACTCCAACATTGTCCGCAACTATCCCATTTGAAATTCCAGAGCAATGCACTCAACATATCCACACAGACACATCAAGTATATCCAAATATGAAGCATCTAGAATTAACAATTGACCAACACTCTCTACGGAACATCCATCACATTAAAACTATGTTTCCTGGTTTAACTAGTTTGATCATACGCCGATGCTGTGATCGAGTAGACTGTGAATGGAATGTGATACTAAAGGTGATCATGCAAATAAAGACCCTTACTGATTTCAAGATGGAATTCGACTTGTTCTATGAGGGCAACTACAACACATTCTGGAAATCTGCTCAACTCTTTGTACAATATCCATACGTCAAGAACAGAGCCATCTTTCTCTTGTCTGATAATAACTATGATAATATGGAACTCTCATTCACAAAGAATACCAGAACCATCACTCTTTCACTCTCCAATGAAACCAGCTTACTCAATTTACTCGAGAAGTACCTGAGCAAGATAGGCCAATATCTTGATACACTGGAAATCTATTACCATAGCATGAACCCGGTCATTCATCGTGAAAGAATCTACAGATTGTGCCCTAACATCTCTGTGCTCAATATATCGGACCATGGAAAATTCACTTCAAATCCTTCAACTGCTCCAAATTATAATATTAAAGGACTGACTCTGGAAGAAACCAGGATCCACTCATTGTTGTTCAAGGATATCCAGGCTTGTTATCCTATGTTACAGGAACTTAAGCTGATATCGAATCATGATATAGTGAGTACAGGAAATGTATATCAGTTGCCAGAGACAGGATTGAAAAGGCTTATCTTGGAGTATCGTTCACCTGTTAATAGGCATATGATGGTTGTAAAAGAGGTGGATGGGAAGACTATCAAATCATGGCATTATAATTATCAGTCTGGGGACATCAAGGTAACTGAAGGCGTCAATGTGGCAGATGTAGTGAGACAATTATCTTCAGAAGGACTTCTTCTTTTTAAATCCACTTCCATAGACAGTGTTCTTTTTACTATGCATTAAAGATAGAAATAAAAATTGATTTACAGACAGCGATTAAATGTGTGTGATGTGTTGTTATTCTCAATGAAGCGGTATTCTAAACCTATCAGGTAACTTTATATGATCCCCTAACTTGACTGTATCAGAATATTGTATATAAGTATCCTCTTTATGTGTATCTATGGGAATGGTTGCCTGATTATAGCTAATTTCCATGATCGATTCCATCTATGAGTTTAGTCACCATTAATAAAGGGATAAATAATCAACATAGGATAGTTACCTGTCAAGGAAACAAGAAATGGCGGTTCATTTTTTATGTATCCATGGAGATGGTTGCCTAGCTATCGATAATTACCATGCTCGATACAATCTATGGGTAAGATCAGAGAATTAATTTAATGATAGATAATCAAGACATCATAGTTACCTGTCAGAGATACAAGTGGAGGCTGTTCTTTCTGTGTCATCCAAGTGAGAAATAATCTTGAACAATGTAGCTATTGGATCAAGCACCAAAAAGTGTACGAGAGATAGCATTGATCTTTAAAAGGTATGACTGATAGCCCGATTGTCGAGAAGAGAAGCAGAGGTTTTAAAGAAAGTCTTGGGAAGTGAATGATCACTATAGCCTTTCAAAATCAAACTGAACCACCAAGTTTGTAAGCCGTGGATAGGAACATGGCATTTTGGCCCATCTTCTTATCCGTGATACTTGTTCAGCTCCCTCCAATAAGGCGTTTCTTAGCCTCAAAATAAATCGATCTGATAACTACGCCCATTGCACTTGTGGGCGAGAGAACAATGGGAAGCTGTTGTTAGTGCTATTAAGAAAATAACACCCTAGCTCTCTATGGATAGACCTGTCATATTAGCCTGTGTTCTAACTACTCGGCCCTAATTAGCAGAACAGGATAAGATCCCTGTAGTTATAAAGTTCAGCATCATTCCAACCGGTTCACTATGAGGATGTACGTTTCTCTTCTGCGTAGGAAAGTCAAGGGACTGTGTGCAGGTCATGACAGAGTAGGTGATTACAGTCAGAGTAGTATATAGCATGCCATAATGAATAGAGAGTGTATATCCAATCCCGTTTGATATATAGTATACTACAAAATGTCATATTTATCCAGTACTTCCTTTCATCTAGTACTGATACAAAGTAAGTACAATCAGTCTATTATAAATAAGAAGCCATTACCTCTCTGCTTATTATCTGTGTCTAAACACACCGATAGGTATCATTCCAAGTATATTCAAATCAATGCGCTATTTCAATCCAGTCATGACTATCGTACTTCTTCCATTCTTCACAGTGTAAATATAATTTAAGGGAGGATTAAGGGCTGAGGTAAAGTAAATGAAAAGAGAAAATTGGGGTTTTGCTAAATGCACTTGGAAGTCACGTGAATTGTGGAAACCGATTGCAGGAGTTTGTAGATGATCCATTCATTCAAGTCAAATATTGGTAAAACTTGTAGCGTTTTTAAAGCATAAGAGAACTATTCGTTTATAATAAAAACATATTTGATGTTGTGTATGTTTATTATATTTTTTAATTTGAATAATCTGTCAATGTGCTTCGAGCACATATCTGCTTATGCCCTGGACGAAGTCATGAAGGAGAGAATTTAGGATCAGAATTTGGGACAACAAGGTAGAAATGGTTCAAGTGTAGCTGCATTACAATATGCTTTGCTGGGTGTGGCTCTCGGAAAAATGGTACAAATAACGAGCTTTGGAGACTGCTGTAAAATGATAGCTTAACATTGTAGGTATTAGAGGCTATCATCGTACAGTCAGGATGGCAGAACCACCTGCTGTTATCCATTTGCTACTCTGACATATCAAGGTCATTATCAACTTTTTCACATTCTCTATGCATATTACACCCGAATCTTTGTGTCAACCTTTGACGAGGGATAGAGGTTACACCAGGGGTAGAGATTATAACATTCCAGCAGAATCGACAACAGTTGTCTCTGGCGCACCTCTACCACTCTGGCGCACCTCTACCACATTGGCAACAATTTCTATCCGCATTTGGTATACACTCATGGCATGATCGCTCTTCAGCTTCTCCTCTCCGTTATCTTGGTTATCCCCTATGCTCCAGCTTAACACAAAGAAATGTGGCCTTCTCAAGACTACGAGACTCTATCCAACGTTCATGCTTTCTTCATTCACAAAGACAATTGTCAATCCGAGGTAGAGCAACCGTACTTAATACACTAATCTACTCCAAGCTATGGCATGTTCTCCGCCTATTTACTCTAACCAAAGCCCAAATGTCAACTATTCAAAGTATCGGTTTATCCTTTATTAACTACAAGATTTTTCCTAAATTTAGTTCTACAACACTGTACCAAAGTCGTTCCCGCGGTGGTCTTGGCCTTTTGAATCCGTCATTCCAACAGCTAGCTCTTCAATGGCGATGGCTGGGTCCCATGCTCAATCCCAACTATATTCTTTCTTCTTCTAACACTGTTCTCTCTGTAATTCATTTTTTGATGAATCACTTTTATACTTCTCCCCAATTCCCTTCTGTTCACTACTACCTTCTTTTTCCAAATTCTCGTAGGGCATGTTGGTTTCCCACTCTTTTCTCACCTCAAAAGCAGTTCATGGATGTCACTACAAATCTTCTTCGAGCTGTTGACAATATCCCCCGAATTTTCTCCCACTGCCATCTCAATCCATTCAGTGTACTCTCGCTTCCTCTTCTAGACGTGGTTCATACCTCAACACCTCCTTTCTCTCTTTCCTCTTCAATGATTCCTATCCATATACTTCTCGACCAGCATCCTGGGCTGCAAAACATCAGAGTCATAGATGTCTTTACATACGATTTTGACCTTCAGATCATGGTTCTTAGAGACTCTTCCAATCTTTACCTCTCTCGTCCACACCTATCTCGGACAGCCATTCGTCTTATTAAGGAGGGTAAAATTCGTCTACTACCTCTTCTTTCTGATTATATGGATCAAGCTCCTCGTCTCCGCCCTCTCAATGAAATATCTTTTCAAGATCAGGACCTGTCTTCTCTTTGTGCTGTATTAGTGACTCCTCCAGCTGTATCTCGGTCTTCTGCCTTTAGTCCTCCTTCATTCACTTCTATAAAGTACTACAAGTCGCTACTCCCACCCATCAAATCAACAGAAGTATCACCATCATCATTTGACTGGTATGTATTCTGGTCTTCTGATATCCCACTGCATGCTCGAACTGTATGGTATCGAATCATCCACAAGAAGATACCAACTCGACAGCTGCTTCATTCCTTTATGCCTCTAGTCCACCCATCCCCTAATTGCTCTATATGTCATGCTGATTCGACGACAGTAGAAACTATTGATCACTTCTTGTTCGAATGCCCAACGAAGATGTCTATTTGGAGATCCGTTTTCAATATGTATATCTATGATTCACCATTTTTAACAGTCACAGACTTCGCAGCCCGAATTCGATCTTCGCTCAACCTACAATTTTGTCCTTCTCGGTTGTACCACTGTCCTCTACAAGCATTGGATATCCCTCAGATATTTGCTTGTACCCTACTAGCTATATGGCATGCCCATTGGCGATTTATTTTTGACGCTCAACCCATTATACCTTCAAACATCGTTTCCAAAATTACCAAGCTCTTAATCACTCTTGTCGACGACCTCCCAACAGATGATTTCGATGCCCAAAATGCACCTTTAACAGATGACATATCTGTCTCTTCCCATTAACACCTATATTTTATCCCTTTAACCATTTATGCTTTATTATTTTATTCTTTTAACCATTTATACTATATAACTTTATCTTCTTTATATTTCTTATCCCTTTATCCCAAATACCCAGTCTTTATCTTCCCTTCAAATATTATAAGGAACTAAAATAAAAAATGGAACAATGTTCCCTTACAAAAAAAAAAAAGACAACAGTTGCACCGGGTACAAACTGTTCATGCTTACCAGAATTTTTGTTAGCTCTGAGAGATCTACCATGCTTGCAAATAAAAGTGATTCTTCCTTCTTTTTCAATACTGCTCTTGGTGTGAAGGCTAAATCCAGCTACTCTACCGCATTTGAAGACTTCTTGAGGCAAGCTAATAATAGATTCAAATTCACAGTGAGTGGTGTTATCGAAAGTGTAGTTGTTGATGTTGGAGGTAATTTTTTAATACGAGAAGTATGAAGGGTTCTTAATACAATTATTTAAGGAACAAATGTAAACTCGTGCACTCGGTTTCTACAATTCACGTGACCAAAACCGAGTACACTCGACAGCACCCCCCTTTTTATTTCACGTGACTTCTGAGTGCACGAGTCCGAGTGCATTTAGCTACCACAATACCGTTAAATATAAGCCCAGATACGCGCAAACTTCATCGAATACATCCCAAATAAGTTATTACAGCTTGTAATTGAAATACATGATCCGTGTGTATTCACATGTGCTCTTTTGTACGCCATGAAGCCATAACAATAAATATATAGTGAATGTAGTGTTTATATTATTATATGCTTATTTTAGAGTAATCAATATAGCCATATCTTTGACATATCTTATTATGACCTGGGTATAATGCAGGGGTTGTCAATTTTGCCCTACGATTCAAAATGACAGAATAGAAATGAGATTCATACAACTGCATCATCACTGGTATTCTTAAAATGGGCTCAGAGAAAAGAGGAACAAAAAGTTGATTCTCCTCACCATACACTGCTACCATGCGACTATACGTGTTACATGCGATCATTGCACAGTCAGGAGAGTAGAACCATCTGTTCCTCTTATGACAAGTAGTATTCACGCATGATAATAGGGTTTGTAGACGCTCGACGGTATCTTTACCCATTATGTCACAGTACATTACTCCGTATTTCTTCAGATTCTCTAACATGTCACCCTTGACTTCTTTCCATTTATCTTGATCGCCTTTAATGTTATGAGCAATTGCCCGGAAGCCACAATTGCCATCATCTTTCATACTCCAAACAGATTCAATATAGATTCTGTTGATTGATTTATCAACAACGTCAGCTATATCTTTATCCGATAGAAGTTTGGGGCCAAGACGCTTCTTCTTCCTCTTCTTCTGCTGCTTCTTTCCTTGTAATGATCTGCTACTGATTAATATCAAAATTTAAGGTTTTCGATAGCTATTCCAATTGATCCTTACGTTTTCTTTTTTATCACCTTTTTTTCTGGCTGAATCAAAGGGAAATCATCTTTACTCTTTAATGTGATTGCTCTTGATCTTAACTAATCAGTGATAGAAGTCATTCAGTAAACATAACACAGATAACACTTGAATGATCTATACCTTTCTTGTTGGAGTGGATGTGTTCTCAACAGGGATTTTACTGTTCAATACAGCCTTCTTTGTAATCCTATTCTTTCTGAGAATTCTTCTAGGTGCCATTTTAACCTTTTACCAGTGAAGTTAAGGATTCTAATATATTAATAGAACAGAGAAGGAGATTAATGTGTCAATGGTGAGATGGATGGATATTAATTAAAATAGTGTAACACATCGGATTGAATGTGAACTGAGATAGATATACAGCTGCCATTTATTGCATCTTTCTCGGTGTATCCAATAAGTAAATGTAATGATAATACATTCTAGAACACACTGTTAACTTATTGGAACAATAGATGAGATATTCACATCGGAAGACACAGTTATTTGCATTATGTTTATTTGAGTAACCATAATGTTGGGGGAATGATTGTATTCCTTATGACTGTCTTTTATTATGGAATAAAGAGTGTCAAATCTTTATTGCTAATTACCGTATGGATATATTCTATAGCATAGATACCTACTTATACTTCAACGAATACTTATTTTCTCTACTCATAAGACGAGACAGATAATGCTCAATGATATGTGGCTTATGATCTTCATTATACTATGAATATATTCACGATGCAAAAGCCATGGATCGGATCCTCCTTCTCTTTCTTATAAATACAACAACCTCTATTGTTGGATTACATGCATCTGTTACCTGATTAATGTGTTTATTGCTTGTTACTACTCAAGAGACTCACTATATATGTTACATTCAAGTCTGTATACTCTACAGGAATACATATCAGTTCTTGCTTGAACTACACCAGGACTAGCATTAATAGGAGGTAGATAGACATACACTATAAAACTATGAACAGTGCAAATTATCTTTGTGCAGGGGCCAGGTTAATCTTCTCTGTATCGTTCCAATTTTAATAAATGTCAGAGGTCTAGGATTATCATCATCTGCATCAATTGAAATATGGCTATAGAGGGTATTACCATATATAGTAAGAATAACATCGTCATGGAAACGGCAATAAAATACAGACACTAAATATCGGGAACAGTTAATCGGTAGTTCCCCTTTCTGTGGAAATATACAAGAGTGTCATGTTCCTGGAAGAATCTTGTTGGAATACAGTAGTGGTTGGTTTAGACTTAATATCAGGCTTGGAATGATTGTGTGTATGCCAGCAGATATGATAATAGAGATGTATTCTTAATAATTGGTCAATGAGGTAGGAAGATACAAAGTGTATGTGATGAGAATAAATGAGATACTAATTATACTATGCAGTGTCATTGTTTCCTCTTAGTGAAGTGTCTGTTCCACATATACACATGAGTACAGCATACTATCAGCAGTTGTCTGCAATGAGTGAAGTGATTATGAAGAGAGGTGTTTGACATCCATTTCAGCATGAATGGCACTAAACAGATCTATTGGAAGTAAGTAACACAATTATATTTTTAATAGAACCATGTCACAGCAGTTTCTCATCTCATTTGTTCCATGCTTTTTGTGTAGTGGTTGAATCCAATACTGATTTTAAATCAATATCAACGTACTTCCAATCACTGATTTTAAATCAATATCAACGCACTTCCAATCACTGTAGATTATATACCTATGATCATTAACAGTCCTATGTATGAGCACTCAAACTTCGAATATAATATAATCAATGGATTAGACTTTCGGTTACCCAAGTCACTATATTGATTTCAATGAATAACTAAAACGTGCATTTGTGTATCCATCCAAGTAGTGAAACTGATAAAGACGAGATTCTATCAATAATTCTAAACAGATATCAGGATGTAAGATAATGACAGGATAAAGTTCAACTGAACATGAAATCATCATGAATATTAAAGAGGATAAGTGATTACACTGATTATCAGATTCTAATGAAGAGGACAGATATAAACAGATTAACCCCATAAATAGTGCAGTGAATACTGGATGTTCATACTCCCTCACTGTAATGTCACTGGAATCAATGTGATTGGATCCACTCTTAATGAAATAAGTCGAGATGGAATATACTCCCCTGAACAACCATTGTTTTGATTCTTATTCCTTTCCTATAACGACAAACTATTATCACAGCAAGGGAATGGCAATCATGTCTATAACAGGACACTATTACTATAGACACAGTTATGGAGATGAGTAGAGTATCAACAGGGACCAGTCTATAAGAACAGTCAATTCTTTCCATGGTGTATGTATTGTTATGACAGCTTGTCAGTTAATAATCTCTGGTTGAAGTGGTTCATTAGGCACATCCATATTGTCTGTTTCTGTTTAGACTAAACATAGAAGTATGCAGTCTTCAACACACCACACTCTGTATACTGACTATGGCTGATACATAGGCTATTTATACTTGTGTATATAGAGTATCAATATGAATCCATTGGCATGGGGTGGCGCATTGTAATAGCAAGAAGTGACTATATATTATGTTCAAGTAGTAGCTCAATGGATATCATGATTAGCAGGATACTGCAGCCTCCACCACCAATATCAGTTTGGATGATGGTTAATCTAGAAACTGATCAGTTAGTAGATTGTTCAGTCGATCACCGATACAACCATCTTACTGTGCCAGTAATTATCAGAGTGGATACATCAATAGAGTGGAGAGAATGTGGATAGTGGATGATAAGGCCTCAGCAGTAAGAATAGACCCTGGGTTAGATACAATAAATAAAGTGACTTGATATTTTACTACTCTGATATTGAATGATGTGTTATATGTGTGTTTGGAATGGGATATAAGCAACATGACAGTTGGTTGGGATGGAAGTTTGTGACTATATACTATTTGATGATAACTATGGGCAATGTAGAATACCTTCCTTCACCTTTTATCAAGTCGCTTACTGTTATAGAATTCGCCGTATTATTATCAGCTATTAATGTATTGATGAAGAAATTGCTCCCGCTGAAGTATTGAGCTGACGGATGCCAACTGCTTGATATACAGATCACTTGCAGTATTCACCAGAGATTGACATCTGTCGTCGTAGCAGTTCTCAACCAACTCATTTCATAATAAAGGTCATTCCCACTTCAAAGATAAGGCAGTTGTCTATCTATGAGAAACAAAGATCAGTTTCATAGTGATGATAAATTCAACAGTGGAGGAATATATGACAATTCCGGAAGAAATGAGGTGCAGGGTTTAGGAGTAAGGGAAGATGAGAGAAGTAGGAAAGGATTGAGAATGCTTCATACTATAAACATGTAAATGAATAAGATTGAGAAACAAAATGGAAGTAACAGAGAACATGATATATGGACTATTTGTCCTTGCAAGTTTCGTCTTCAGATGCAGAATGTGCGAGCAGCTATAATGGCACAGACACGCCCAAGACTGGTAAGACTATTCAACCATAGACAGATATGAGACTTCACAACAGTTCCGCAGGTTATATATAAACAAAAAACTTGTGTATAGAGCAAATATTAACCTATCATTCAACAATAGGAACACAGTACACACCATAGACCTTGAAGATGTGCTTTCTTATACAACAAAGTAGACTTATTGCTCCATACTAAGACTATTTTTCATTTTCATTATTGTTATTGTTATATAAAATAGAGTGCATCAGAGTCCGTCCAGGCTTTGTTTTCATATTATATTCAAAAAGCGAAACATTCATCATCACTTGCACATAAAGTGATCTTCTTTCATAAAAGGGCCTCGACTGCAAATTCTTCAAAGCCAGTATTTATCAGATAAATACTGTTTGGTGTACTTGGTGTCTATCCACAGCCAATTTGCATTTATTACTTGAAGATAAAGAGAAAATAAAAGGGGGGAGAGATCGCGTTTATATAAACATGACAACTGGACACTCACACATCAGCCAATGAAATTAGTTTCTGTGACATATGACATGACTGGAATTGAAACATGCCGATCATACCTTTTCATATGTATGGTGTCTCCCAGGTAATTCCTTCAAGTTTAAAAGTATGCCGTATCTATGCAACAGTTAATTACCTTTACAAAGATAGTAATAAGTTCTATATTCACCACTCAATTGTTGCTTCCACAAGCATTTATGTTCTCATTATTTCAATTTATACTTTGTCGGTGTTTCATTAATTGACATATGAAGATATATGCACAGAGGATGCTCAACTAGATGAAGTGGTTGGGACTTATAGAGGGTGAATACAAGAATATATACTATGATTATAATTACATAAGAGACACCAGTATGTACCATGATCATTACTACCAATGGGAGGATGTTTATTCAGACTTATTATGGGCTGCATGATGAAGTAGAATGAGAATGAAACAAGTAATGAATAATTCAGGAGTAGATACACTCAAGTGTCCATGGAACTAGTGTATATAGACAGAATGATATGTTTTAAAGATGGTATCTACATTACCAATAAGAGAGTGGACATAGAAGTTTACAATGAAGTGGCATGTCATACTCATCAGATGAAGGGAATGTTGAAATGAGTGCATGTAAGAGATTAGCTTTCAGTCTCTTATGTCCCCTTAACAACTAAAGGGTAGTAGTAGATAGTGCATGTTATCTGGTAGCATCTCTGCACAAATAAACGCGCTTCAATGCACTCATAATAGTAAACAATCATTCTATTTTCATTTTCATTTATTTTATATACACTATGTTGCAAGTCTTAGTTGAAGTTAATACAATATTCAGTATTAACTTTCCTGTGAGACTTCCATATTACTCTTTATCTCATTAATGGAACTTATTTATTGATTAAATAAGACCAGGTATTGAGATATTAAATAATAGCTCGTAAGTTGGGAAGAAAAAGTAAGAAATAAATTGTGTTGAGCAGGATTTATATAGCTTCAGGGAAATAAATTCAGCCAATCATACTTGATTATAACTGGGGTGTCTGTATATGTTCCAATGTGCCCTAAACAGGAATAGATAGCATGTTTATAGAAGGCAAATTAGTAGATATTCGATTTAACAAGAGGATGTACCCCTTTGATGTCTATGCAGAATACATACATCAAAATTATCTGCAATGCGCAAGAAGGGCTCTGTACTGCAGTGTACAAACATTCTGTAACTGTATTGTACATCCCTATTTCTCACGTGCTCTTATTTATTTATTTCCCTGAGTATGTGCTCTCTCTGAACCTACCTCATTTTCTCTCATACTAGTCGCACTGCCAATATAGAAGTAGAACAGCCATGACAAGATTGCAATAACTGCTTGCTATATACTACTCTGACTGCAATCACCTACTCTGTCATGACCTGCACACAGTCCCTTGACTTTCCTACACAGAAGAGAAACGTACATCCTCATAGTGAAGCGAATGGAATGATGCTGAACTTTATAACTACAGGGATCTTATCCTGTTCTGCTAATTAGGGCCGAGTAGTTAGAACACAGGCTAATATGACAGGTCTATCCATAGAGAGCTAGGGTGTTATTTTCTTAATAGCACTAACAACAGCTTCCCAAGTGCAATGGGCGTGGTTCTCAGATCGATTTATTTTGAGGCTAAGATACGCCTTATTGGAGGGAGCTGGACAAGTTTCACGGATAAGAAGATGGGCCAAAATGCCATGTTCCTATCCACAGCTTACAAACTTGGTGGTTCAGTTTGATTTTGAAAGGCTATATTGATCATTCACTTCCCAAGGCTTTCTTTAAAACCTCTGCTCCTCTTCTCGACAATCGGGCTATCAGTCATACCTTTTAAAGATCAATGCTATCTCTCGTACACTTCTTGGTGCTTGATCCAATAGCTACATCGTTCAAGATTATTTCTCACTTGGATGACACAGAAAGAACAGTCTCCACTTGTATCTCTGACAGGTAACTATGATGTCTTGATTATCTATCATTAAATTAATTCTCTGATCTTACCCATAGATTGTATCGAGCATGGTAATTATCGATAGCTAGGCAACCATCTCCATGGATACATAAAAATGAACCGCCATTTCTTGTTTCCTTGACAGGTAACTATCCTATGTTGATTATTTATCCCTTTATTAATGGTGACTCAACTCATAGATGGAATCGATCATGGAAATTAACTATAAACAGGCAACCATTCCCATAGATACACATAAAGAGGATACTTATATACAATATTCTGATACAGTCAAGTTAGGGGATCATATTGCACTCATACAAAGTTACCTGATAGGTTTAGAATACCGCTTCATTGAGAATAACAACACACATCACACACATTTAATCGCTGTCTGTAAATCAATTTTTATTTCTATCTTTAATGCATAGTAAAAAGAACACTGTCTATGGAAGTGGATTTAAAAAGAAGAAGTCCTTCTGAAGATAATTGTCTCACTACATCTGCCACATTGACGCCTTCAGTTACCTTGATGTCCCCAGACTGATAATTATAATGCCATGATTTGATAGTCTTCCCATCCACCTCTTTTACAACCATCATATGCCTATTAACAGGTGAACGATACTCCAAGATAAGCCTTTTCAATCCTGTCTCTGGCAACTGATATACATTTCCTGTACTCACTATATCATGATTCGATATCAGCTTAAGTTCCTGTAACATAGGATAACAAGCCTGGATATCCTTGAACAACAATGAGTGGATCCTGGTTTCTTCCAGAGTCAGTCCTTTAATATTATAATTTGGAGCAGTTGAAGGATTTGAAGTGAATTTTCCATGGTCCGATATATTGAGCACAGAGATGTTAGGGCACAATCTGTAGATTCTTTCACGATGAATGACCGGGTTCATGCTATGGTAATAGATTTCCAGTGTATCAAGATATTGGCCTATCTTGTTCAGGTACTTCTCGAGTAAATTGAGTAAGCTGGTTTCATTGGAGAGTGAAAGAGTGATGTTTCT
>JAIXMH010000063.1:0-76570 GCA_025528865.1 Pilobolus umbonatus
AAATGGATGTATAATATATTTTATAGCTCTTGTACAATTTGAATTTCAAGTTCGAAATAAAAAATGCCAAATTGTGAGCTTTTCAAATGCTCCACCAATTTATTATGCCCATTTATATCACTAACTTGTCCGGACAGATTATTTATTTTATATTTATTTCTTTATTTTTTTTCATTTCCTGAACATCCCTTTTTTTTCTCTTTCATTTCAGTAGGGCCCATGTACAACAATAAGAATCTAGTAACAATAACATATACTAATAACAAATATATTTAGTGAAAGGGATGGGGATCTATACCCGGAATGCACATTCATCAGATCTACTGTACTTCGACATAGGGTATATGACACACAGAATATGACAACAGTATGAGAATATAAACAAAATGTAAGAACTGAACACAATAACAAGAATATTCGGAAGAACTGATAATATTCTTGGAAATGCAGAGGTTGATCGAGTTTGATGAATATGTAGATTAGTATACACAAAAGGAATACAGTGGAAGTGGATATGAGTAACAGCACAAGGTAGATATCGAAATACAAACTGAAGAGAATAAACACTCATATAAATATTATACAAGGGTGATAGTGATGATGATGTAGAGGTGGAATAGGCCGTCATCAGAGTAAAAGTGGTTCAACACACAGTACATACAACTGTATCTAATTATATTATCAGATGATTAAGTAGAGGTACCACATATACAGCAACCATAATATTTACAAGTACTAATACTATGCTTAGTAATGCAGGGGTTGATGAGGTAGAATGAGCATATAGTTAAGTTATTGAGTAAGCAAAGAGGATAGAAAGTCAAAGTGGAAACACTTATTATAAGAGGTAAACAAATAAAAAACACAGATTGAATAAAATCCAACACTCATACATATATTTTAATAGGGTGTTAGTGATGAGGGGTTAGAAGTGGAATAAACAGTCATCACTACGGCAGTAGTGAAACACAGTATGTGCCAGTGTATATGAATAAAATATCAGAGGATACAGCAGGATAGGGCTGTATAAATTAGCAACTATAAAGATAATTATTAAAAACATTTTTAGTGATGCAGTAGTTAATGAGGTCGAATAAGTATACTGATTAGTCGCTGTATACCCTACAGAGGTACAGTTCAGGTAAACATAGGAGCTAAATACAGGTAGAGTATCCAGAATAAAGAAAACAAACATACATAAATAGTTAACATAGAATATATGGAGTAAGCACTCATACGTATATAACTCTAGGAGTTGTTGATGAGATGAACAACAGCATTGTACATTCTGAGTGAGCAGCAGTGGTTGAACTCATGGTATACTATAACGTAAAAGATAAAAGAAATATACCACCCTGCAGAGGTAAGAATTCATATACAACAGTCATAAGAGTCATAAGTACTGGAAATATTTTAGTGATGTAGGGGCTAATGAGGTCGAATGACGGAACAGTTCAGTGGTTGAGTTGACAGAAGTGATGCAGTCGAAGGAGATATTGGAAATAAAAATGTAAATAAAGGTTGAAATAAATAAATAAAAATAATCAAAAAAATCTCATATATATATTTCCAGGGTGCCAGTGATGGGAATGGAGAGGTGGAACGCACAGCCATCTGGGCAGTTATAAGTAGACTCAGTATATTTCAGAGACATAAAATATCAATATCAGAGAAATAAAATAGGTATAAGCTGTATACAGTAAACATGATATACCCGAGTACTTACAGTATATAGGGATTCAGTGATTGATTGGTAAGATGAGTGTGGTAATCACTTATTGAGTAAAACCAAGAGATACAGTTGAAGTGATCATCAGTTGAAATATGTAAAAAGATAATCAAAAGTAAATAAATAAAGAGCCCAAAATAAATAAAGTAGAGAAGAAACAGAAAAATCACTCGTATATATTTTATTCAGAGTTGGTGATGGGGATCTGGTAGTGGAATGCACAGTAATTGGAACAGCAGCAGTGGAGTGAATGGCTTACTAGATTAGATATTACAGCAATATGAGAAGACTAGAAAAGGTATGAACTGTATACCGCATCCATAATCACTATGAAAGATCGGCCAGACCAGACGGTTGGTAGGTAAAAGTCCGGTCATTCGGACGACAAACAACGTATGTAATTTATCAGCCAGGCAGATCTCATCCTACTTTCTTCGGTGAGAGATAAGTCTTTCTATTGGTGGGGTCCCGTGACGTTTGACCGGACAGAAGATTCATGTATTGCTTTACCATTGCATACATACATGTCATAGATAAAGTTACTATTGGATGGATCCAGTAGACATATTATAGGATAGACGATATTATTATGGTTATAATTGAATGGAATGCATATCAAATGTATTTTATTATGAATAGAATAAAGAATTAAATTGAACTAAGCTATGAGTATTGATCAGAGGGCTGGTTGTTCCATTCATTGAAATACCATAAATTATAAGAAGCATTGTAAACATTGTACGTTGAGAAAGATCTAGAAATTAAGCATTGTATTTTGTATCAGATAGGGATGGCAGGCAGTGTACATTGTGACAGAGAGAAATAATGGTATTTATTAAGCTGTATTGATTATACTATATGATAAAGAAGTTGTATTAGTAAACAGCATATATAGACAACACGGCAACTACTTACATCTACTCTTTTATAGCTATAGTTATCCATCTAATGGACAGAACCCAGTTAGTATATTGTATACCAGACAACATATATGATATATACTACAAACAGGAAAGCATCACATACAGTAATTACTTGGGTTAGATAGGATTGAACTAAATACAGAAATAGTATGATTAATTGTATTATCTGTATGTTATTTCAAGTACTGACATATATCTCATAACAGAAGATAGAACACCTATCAGAGGAAGTTAATGTCATGTATTGTTATGACATGGAGTAAAGTTCATACCATACATGAGATATCCAGTTGATGGGCTGTTAATGGAAGCACTACCAATAAATAAGGGTGTAAGTACTAAGTTAGTTATATGTTGTATCAGTTACTTACAACTTCTTGATAACAAGTAGTATTTCTAATAAGAGAAAGTCAGTCTACTACACAACATGGGTATTATACAATCATAAGTATCAGACTGATTATATAGGAGCACCCAGCCAGACATCGTAGCAGACCACACAAGATTACTTTATCGTAAAGAGTATCACTGATAGATAATAGAAGTATGAGTATGATAATAAAGGATTACTCTTGGGTATATTACGTGTACAGTTTGACCGAAAATATCATAAGACAAGCAACATAGATAGCAGAATACAGACAACCCTTGGACTAGAACTGAGTAACAGATATACCAGAATATAAGAATCATAAATAGTCAAAAGAGGACTCCAGATAGATAGCCAATAAATAGAATACACTTGATTTATCCAAAGATAAAACGGTTATATAAATTAAAGGTAAAGCTACGTGAAGTACGATAGAACTCAACAAAGGAGAAAAGGATTGTTTATTACAATTACAAAATACGGGTACTCTTATATAGTTAATTGGATTGGGGATAAGTGTATGTAAGCAAACCTTGAATAAGGTGATTACATACAATCAGTATGTGAACAAGTGGCTACAGCCAATAAGGTTATTAGGATGGTAATCTATTATCAGTGATTGCTCATAAACAGTTCCTTATCGTGTGAGCCTTTATTACATGGTTATGTAAAAGGATCCCTCACGCTGTTAGTGCAATCAGTTACGATTAGAGTGTTATCTGATTTAGATTGTCTTTATCATCTGCTATTGGAACTCAGGCTATTTACCAGATAACCGGATTCTGGGTTGTAATTGATGTGTGGCTTGTATCTGCTATCACTATGCTGTATGGATACATCAGCACTAGTAGAAGAATAAAGGATACATCACAAAATGAGATAAGGGAAGCCAAACTATAAATATTAAAGAGACACCAGAGTGAATTAGAGGAACAGTCGGAGAGAGTATATACTGATCTTGGTAGATAGAAGTAGTGCACCTTCTTTGACTACATAGAAGGGTCCCTATCTATACTATTTATGAGTATATTTTATCGTAGTATTGATTCAGAGTATTTGTTACCTATACTTCTGTTATATCGAAGATGAAGGTCCTTACCTTCTTTCCATCTACTTTACATGTGCCTTTATTACAGTCTTTATTATATTCAAGAATAGTTATTAATAGATAAACAAAAAAAAGAGAAGATGGAAAGAAAAGAATAAAAAGAACTTTACAATGGTAATATTATTATACTCCGTCCCAAAAGCATCTATTTGTATATTGAATAGTATCATGTGTGGTTAGTTCAAGATATTTCCCACTTGAAGGAAATCAAGCAAGATGAAGATGGCATATAACTGTGATAAAGTAGTATTACCAAGCACTATGCTTATATATTTAGTCAGCCTTCAACAGCTTCCTGGCTTTAGAAATACATCCAAGTGATACAGAAAGCTCACTGAACATGCCTATCCAGGTTATACACAGATAAAAATTTAGAATAAAGCACCTCAGTAACTTATTGGAATCCCACTGATCGTTGAATACCATCACTTGAACTCTATCAATCCCAATCAGTTATATATATGATCAGCTCTAAAAGAACAACCCCTTCTGTCTCATGTACATAGTCCACAACCAAAGTGTCTATCCAATACAAACTCTAGTATGCTCAACCAAGATTCAAAAGATAGCTATCAAGTCGACAAGTAACAGCATGTATACTGATAAGGTGTACCGCTAGTGCCCATTATGATATTGTATGTTCAGTTCAATTATTGGTGTTGCTCAATGGTAATCCATTTCGATCATCGTGTACCAGAATGTGAAGTCAATATTAGATCTGTTAGCATTAATCAGTATCTGAAATATAGACGGGCATAAACAGGTTTCCATTATCCATACCATTAAGTTGTACTGCTATTCAAGGGTGAGATATTTCATGCCCAGTCTACGTTTTGCTGTTACAGGGTGTGAATCCAGATTAAATTAAGTATGCCACATTACATTATATATTTTTCCATCATCCTCAGGCAATACTCAAAAGAGATAGATGAATAACAGGCTATTTTGTATGTGTATACGAAGAGTCTATATATAACACTGGCGCAAATATTGTAAGGCAACAGTAATTCCCTTGGCATCTATACCTCTATACATAACCAGTCTTCATTCACATTCTATGCACATTGATCTTATTTACATCAGTACTATCACTTATCTGCCTTAATAGCCATTACTTACAAGTAAAGTTTAATCGCACCATATTATGTGCTGTTATTCTATAGCTGTTTATACTGTTTATCAACAAGTGTTTGATAATGCTCTATATCCCAATCTTCGATATACATTGTCAACATAGAGAAACGTTTATAATTATATTAAATATAATAATTTAATTTAATTAGTCTATATTTAATTTTATTCTTATATTCAAATGTTTTACAAAATTTAAATAATATAATAAACCCAATACACTAAACTAAGTCGTAAGTTTGAACTTACCACGTGCTTTTTATTTAATTTTAAAAGAAAAAAATTATCGCAAATCGGGGTTTCGTTCCGTTGCGAAATTGAAATAGAAAATATAAAGAATGATACAGTAATATTAGATCGTTTCTCTACGTAGATTGATTTAAACTCAGACAAGTAGTGATACTTTTAAAATAACTAAAAGGGTTAATCAACAATTATTGATATCCTTTTTAACAATTAATTGTAAATAAATAATAGATTAATCTTATATATAAAAAACAATAATATTTAATTTTTATATATTTCTAATTTAAGAATTATCTGGCACTAATTTATTAAATGGCACCAATTTTTTAGAAATATTTATTTGTTTTTGTATAATCTATTAATATTGATTAACCCTCTAAAAGATAATTATAGTAATAACCTATTTTTATATTAAAAATTAATTTAAAGTATTCCAGTATAAATCTATTAGAGTTTTACAATTAAAATCTGTTTCTTTGACCCATGAATTATTATTTTTATTATATCCTTTCCATTTTACATAATAGTCCATACTATTATCTTCATTTTTTCTATGTTTTATTATATAAGATACGTCATAATGTTTATATTCTTCTTCCATATTTATATCATTATCATTATCTATGTCTATTACTTTATAATTTAAGCTATCAGCATTATCATTAATATTCAACTTTAAAAATATATCACTTTGAAAATCTCTTATTTTTTTAATATTTTCTAATTTATATGAAACAGTACTAGAAGTAACATTTATTATTTCGTCCGGATAATCGAAATCGTCATCAGCCCATTTTTTATGTAAATCTGTAGGCTCTATATTTCCTAACTCTATAAACTTTTTAATATTTAATAATAAACATGCTAATTTTAATTGAAGATTATAAGTTTTTAATTTTGTTACTCTAATATTTTTATAGGGATCAAATCTTTTAAATGTTTTAGATATATCAGAAAAGTATGTTTCTATTCTAGATCTATAACCGCCTAGTTGATAATTAAATATTTCTTCATCTTTGTTTAAATCTATATTTTTTTGTTTTCTAATTGGATAAATGAAGTTGTCTTCATTAAAATTAAATTCTATATTATTATATTTACTAATTACGACATCTAATGTATTTGTATACAAGCCATCAAAACATAAACAATCACCATATTTTAAAAAGTTATTTAATTTAACATTATTCATAAACATTACATCATCGTTATTATTTTTACAAGGTAAACTATCTGAAACATATAAAACCATGTTATTATTATCTATTACAATCTGTGTATTTAATCCATTTCTTTTTAATTTCCAGCTATATAAATCTTTATTATTAAAATCTATATTTTCATATGTAATTCTGTTATGGTGGCCATCCATTATCATTGTACATTGTTTCAATAATTCTGGGTTTTTTATATAACTTGTTAATAATCTTATATTTAAATTTGAGAAATAATTTTTATACATATCATCTATCCATTTTTCTAAATCTTTGTCATTTTTTATATATAGTTTTTCGTAAATTCTATAATAAGTTGTATCATTAATAAAATCATTCATTTGGTGAGTTGAATATCCTTTTATTAATTGATATAATATTAATAATAATTTATCTATATTCTTATGAGGACCAGGAAAATAATAATTATTACAAAATGTTGTTAAAAAAAGATATACTGGTATATATCCTATTTTCTCAACTAAAATATCTTTAATCTTTTTTATATTTGGTATATCGACTATTATAGTACGATGATATCTTTTATTTTCTATTATTTCATAATTTTTTTTTAACATATTTGCCCAGTATTTTTCATACAAGTTTTTAAATTCAACTTCTAATAGTTTTTCCATACTCGATTTGTTCATATTAGTCAAAGATTATAGTACTATATAATCATTTATTTATATTATTGAAATTCAATTTTAATCATTTCTAAATATTTGTAATATTATTAAATATATAAGTCAATCGATAGATACAATATTATCAATAGGTATGATGTATTATTAAAAAATTATACACCAACATATTCTATTAAAAAATATCCTGAGAAACGTTTATAATTATATTAAATATAATAATTTAATTTAATTAGTCTATATTTAATTTTATTCTTATATTCAAATGTTTTACAAAATTTAAATAATATAATAAACCCAATACACTAAACTAAGTCGTAAGTTTGAACTTACCACGTGCTTTTTATTTAATTTTAAAAGAAAAAAATTATCGCAAATCGGGGTTTCGTTCCGTTGCGAAATTGAAATAGAAAATATAAAGAATGATACAGTAATATTAGATCGTTTCTCATATGTGTCAGCAATTAATTGTATTATATATTCTGTTGTTATTTTAATATACCTCATATAAAAAAAAACTGTCCTCATTCTACCTGATTCCATCCTGCATCACTGTGTACTTTTTGATCTTTACAGGGTGCACTTGTATTTAGTTGTTCCTACAATCACTGCATTCACACTCTAACTAATTATATCGACGTACTCTATCGTTGTCTATGTTCAGCTCTCCTGATGGGTGAAATGTGATGTTCGACATTCCCAACACTGGCACACTAGAATTATATATGTGTGAGTTGGTTTATTTATTGTTTTATCCTCATCTTTTATTTATTTGTTTACCTTGAGTTATTACATATATCCATTTCAACTGTATATTATCAGTCTAATGAACAACTAATCTTCATACTCATTCAACACCATCAAAGACTACATCATTATGAATATTATCAGTTTATCTGAATATTATTGTTATTGTGTACAGTTCTTACTTTTTGTTTATATTCTCATATTGTTGTCATATTCTGTGTGTGATATACCCTACGTCGAAGTACAGTATATCAAATGACTGTGCATTCCAGGTATAGATCCCCATCCCTTTCACTAAATATATTTGTTATTAGTATGTGCTACTGTTCCTTGATTCTTATTGTTGTTTACATGGTCCCTACTGAAGTGAAAGTGAAAAAATGGGGATAATCGGAAAATAAAAAAATAAATATATAAATAAAAAATAAATCGTCTGTCCGGGTAAGTTAATGATATAAATGGACATAATAAATTGATGGAGCATTTGAACAGCTCACAATTTGGCATTTTTTATTTCGAAATTGAAATACAAATTGTAAAAGAGCTATAAAGTACATTATACATCCTTTTTTTATACTTTAAACAGTACTATGACATATAAAAGAACCTCATGAACAACATATCTCACTTTCAGCTTTCGAATCAAACCTTCGTGTATTGACATTAACTTTGGCATTCCAACTGCTCATAAGCAGTACGATTCGATTGGATAGCTAGCTTTTAAAAAGGATTGGACGGATCAAAGATCAGTTCAGGCAGATCTCGTCCGTCCAAATCTTTTATAGTGTTCCTGATGTGAAATTGATCAACATTGATGAAGTAGATCATTGCCAGGAGAATGATGAGCAAGTATTCGTCAACGAAAATTCCAAATTGCCTGTAGATACCACTATCGCCTCTGCGAAAATCACTGACAGTACTGATAAAATACAAACATGGTTCCATCAAAGTACAACGAATATCTCGATGTATTTAGCGAGAGATCTGCCAACACCCTTCCTGATCATAAAGGTCAAGCTGATCACTCCATCCCACTTGTAAAAGAAGCTCAACCCCCCCTATGGACCCATTTATTCTTTGTCCCAAGATGAACTGAAATCCCTGTCTAAATATATTGAAGATTATTTGGCTAATGGTTTTATCAGGAGATCTACAAGTCCTGCCGGTGCTCCTATCATGTTTGTGAAGAAGAAAGACGGCTCTTTACGCTTGTGTGCCGATTATCGAGGTCTGAATAAAGTAACGATTAAGAACAGGTATCCTCTCCCCCTGATCAATGAACTGATGGATAGATTGCCCACTGCTAAAGTGTTCACCAAGCTCGATATCCGTAATGCATATCATCGAATACGCATAGCTGAAGGTGACGAGTGGAAAACTGCCTTTCGGACAAGATATGGACACTTCAAATATCAAGTAATGCCGTTTGGATTAACCAATGCTCCAGCATCATTTCAGGCCCTTATTAATGATGTTTTGAAGGAGTATCTGGACTTGTTTGTGGTTGTCTACCTCGATGATATCCTGATATTCAGTGAGAATTCAGAAGCTCATAAGGATCATGTGTGCAAGGTGTTATCTAAGCTGAGGGATGCTGGCCTATTCGCTAAAGCTGAGAAGTGCGAGTTTGACGTTGAAGAAGGAGAATTCTTAGGGTTTCGAGTTGGTGTCGAAGGTGTAGCCATGGACCCTGCTAAGATCGCTTGTATTACGGATTGGCCAGTCCCCAAATCAGTGCATGACATTCAAGTGTTTCTAGGATTTGCTAACTTTTATAGAAGATTCATTCATCAATACTCAAAAATCACTGTTCCGATAACTAAATTGCTCAAGAAAAATGTGCCTTTTGTCTGGTTAGATGAAGCTAACGATGCATTCAACCTTCTCAAAGCAAAGTTCACATCTGCACCAATATTACAACACTTCAATCCCTCTATGCCTATTATTGTTGAAACTGACGCATGCGATTTTGCTATTGCTGGTGTAATTAGCCAACATGAATTCTGATAATCGACTACATCCCATTGCATATTTCAGTAGGAAACTTACAAATCCTGAAGTCAACTATGATGTGTACGATAAGGAAATGTTAGCTGTTGTTGAAGCCTTCCGAGTTTGGAGACATTACCTGCAAGGAGCAAATCATTCTGTAACTGTCTACACGGATCACAGGAATCTTGAGCACTTCATGTCAACCAAAGGACTAAATCGTAGACAAGCCCGATGGTCACTGTTCCTCTCGTCTTTCGACTTTGTCATCACATATCGTCCTGGAACCAAGAATCCTAAGGCTGACGCTCTCTCACGCCGGTCTGATATGGTATTTGATAACGATGATACGAGGCAGCCTGTTAACCAATTCCTTCGAGAATATCAAGTTGTTCTCTCGGCGTTATCCACCTTTACTGTCTCTCCAGATGATGAGATCTTGTCACGTATAATCAGCTTAATTCCATCCGATGAAAAGTTGAATAAAGTTATATCTCTTACGAAAAATCCTGCCAACGTTCCTCCACAGTTAAGAAAGAATCTATCTCGATACGCCTATGACGAAGAATCTAAGATACTACTCTTCGACAATCTGATTTGTGTTCCTGATGACAATCAGCTCAAACTAGATATTCTTCGTATTCACCATGATTCTCCAATAGCAGGGCACTGGGGTCAAGCAAAGACATGTGAACTAATAACCCGTAACTATACTTGGCCATCCATCAGAAAATATGTGAATAGGTATAATTCAAACTGCCCCACTTGCATACGATTAAAACTACCTTGTCAAGCACCTCAAGGCCATCTCAACCCGTTACCTATTCCAGAATCCCCATGGTCATCTATTGGTATGGACTTTATTGTCGGGCTTCCTTCGAGTAGATCCGAATGTGATTCCATATGTGTTGCTGTTGATCGACTAACCAAAATGGCTCATTTTATTCCCTGCCAAGAATCCATTACTTCCGAAGAACTAGCGCAGCTGTTTATTGCCAATATATTCCGTCTGCATGGCCTCCCAATAACATTTTCTCTGATTGTGGGTCTCTTTTCACCTCAAACTTCTGGAAGTCGCTTCTTTCCCTGCTCTCCATAAAGTCCAACATGTCAACAGCATTTCATCCTGAAACCGATGGTCAGACAGAAAGAACTAACTCTATCCTGGAGCAGTATCTTCGTGCTTACGTCAACTATCAGCAAGATGACTGGGTATCGTTACTGTCTATTGCTGAATTCGGTTATAACAATACAGTTCAAGTAAGCATCAAGCGGTCTCCCTTTGAGGCTAACTACGGCTATCACCCTCGCTCGGCTTTTACTGCTAACGTGCCCACCTCAAGTATCTCAGCTTCCACTGAAGAATTGTATGACAAGTTGTTAGTTCTCCATGAAGAATTAAAGAGTGAACTGAAGCTTTCTCAGGATCAACAATCTCTGTACTATAACCAGAATCATCGACCAACTCCCGATTATAAGATTGGCGAAAAGGTCTATCTGTCCACCAAGAATAAAGACATCCCGTCCCTCTACGAAGCTCGACTATAAACGTATTGGCCCCTTTGAAATCGTCAAGAAGGTGGGATCTCATGCTTACAAATTAAAGTTACCACACAGTATCAAGATTCACCCTGTCTTCTATGTCAACCTGCTTTCTCATGTTGATCAGACTATAGTCCCTGACATTCCAGACCGTACTCCCGAGCCTGTTCCTCCCATAGTTATTAATGGTGAACAACATTATAAAGTTGAACGAATATTGGATAGTCGAATTTCACACAGGCAATTGCAATATCTGGTCAGATATAAAGACTACCCTGATCCTTCTGAAGATACGTGGGAACCTCTTAGTAACTTGTGGAACTGTCCTGATGTCATCAGTGAGTTTCATCTGAAATATCCTGATAAGCCAAGCTCAAAATCTGTCAAGCCACATAAAAGAAGACGTTCATCGATGACTACTGAACAACCGAAGAAAAGAACTACTTCTCGTGGAACTTGAAGCCTTAGGGGGAGCTAGTGTAATGATATCATTTTCTATATTGTTTATAAATAGTAATGATCGTCGAGAATGTTAATCTTTATCCCTGAATCTCGATGATCCTAAATATGTTCATCTGATCTTTGAACCCTTTTTTAGTTATTATATAATCACAGTCACTTAGTAATAATCATTTGTATAAATATGTCAGGCTAATTCATCTCGATGAACCTTAGCTTGTTATCGTATTTTATTCTATTTAATAAATACCTATTATTATTCTCTCTCTGTCTAAGCACTTAATACTTTTCTTGTCTGTCAGTTCTCTGGATTTTACAAGTGGCCATTGTTAAACTGGGGAGTGTTATGGAAGTTTATGATGTGCACTGTATATACGGGGGAGTCACACAGAGTCAATATGCTATGAATGTGTCAGGTGTTTATTATGAATTCAGTATACATTCCAATACTCTCAACGCTTGATACATGCGTGGATACTATTGATGCTAAGCTATGGATATAGAAAAGTAGTGGCCATTGTTAAACTGGAGTGTGCTATGCATGTTTACGATCAGAACTGTATATACGGGAAAGTGGCTCAGAGTTGATATATGGTGGATGGGTGAAATGTCTATTGTGAGTGCAGAATATAACCCAATACTTTGAACCTTTGATATATGAGTATATACTATCGATGCTAAACTATTGATGTAAAATTGTGGTGGTCATTGTTATTCTCGAGCGTGTTATGGTTGATTATGATATGCACTGTATATTGCCGAGTCACACAGTGCTGATATATAGTGGATGGATGAGGTGATTATTGTAAGTGTAGTATACATCTCAGTACTTTCAACTCTTGATAAATGAGTAGATACTATCAATGTTGAAGTATGAATATGAAAGAGGAAATAGAAGAGAACAGCCCCAACATACCAAGAGGTACAATCTTTGTTGTTACGACTAAAGACAATCAATTAATACTTATTCAGTTTATTTCAATCGTCTATCAACTTACTTCCTGTGACTAGAATTAAACATGACAAAGTGATTACCTCTGCGATACTCGGTAAACTTCTCTCTGTTCATCGTCGATGAATACATAGTGGAATCAATCCATGCAAGACCTGCAAGTTTGATGAGGAAGTTTATGATTTGAATTTTCGGATGGTATCCATGATCGACGTAGTACTTCTCGAGTGTTTCGAAAATGGTGAAGCTACAGACAGGATAGCCAAACAGATCACGGCCATCATTATCAGTTTGCATATCGTAGGGACTGTCTGGTATAGGTAACCATAGCTGAGGATAGTGCTGCAAGCCTGAAGGATGGTTAATAAAAGTGGAATCATTGTACGGTTTAGGTTCAATGATATCCACTTCATCTAAAATATCTTTTTTTTTGTATGAAAGTGTGAACTTTATTTAAATAAATATGTAACAAATACTTTTAAGCTAAACTGGTGTAGCATTAGCCTCCAAATATTTCTGGATATATATGTGATGTTCATCTTTGAACATGATAGCTGCAGCAGGCCTTGACCATGCTATATTATCCATAACACAAAGCCAATGATATTTCCAAAGAGTGGAAAAAGCGCAACCAAGCAATGCAAGATCTTCTGGTGAGCAGTAACTGCTGTCTAGTTTGGATAGTGCTATTATAGCTGTCCAAACAGCCATTTCCGATGAAAGGTATTCAGGTTTATCTAGTGCAAAATAAACATCCATCCAGAAGTTAGACTTTTTAATACATCCCACTGAAAAGTGGTATAGATTTTCATTTGCTCGACAACATATCCCACAAACGGGAGTGTCAAAATGGCTAGAATTCCATCGATGTAGCTTAATACGATGACCAATAGAGTTGTGTAATAGTCTCCACCATGGTGTGAAAGCTTTGGAGGACATTTTCAGAGACCAAAATACTTTTTATAATGAGGGTTTAAGAAGCAGAGCCGGACTACAAAGTTGAGGGGGATAAGGAGGAGATGAAATCTGTGCCTTGTCAACGTGCCAATATCGACGCAATTGACTAAGACCAAGATATCTGATGGGTACAGAATTATTCCTGGTTGTGGGGACATTCCAGTGGAGACAATTCGGTAACAGTGAAGTGACACCAAATACAAGAATATCATCGGCAATATCTGAATTAAAAGAGGATGGTGGTAGAGGTATATTTAACCAATGGTTCAAGTCTAAAGAAAGCTGAAGGCCGTGAGAAGTAGAATTGCCAGAAAGCAGAAGTTCACTTCTAATCTTTCGCAGCAATATACTACGATGAGCAGAGATGGGGATTAATTGTCCAAGAGAATAATCCCATTTGTAAAGATCTGAGAGCAGGTATCTTCGAGGGGTATTAAAAGGATTTAAAACAGGAGAAGACACTGTGGTATTCAGGATAGAGCGAAGTGGGAGATCCAGATACCATCTACCTGACCATTCATCATAAGGAACTAGTAATGGTAGACGAAGAAGCAACCTGTTCAAATGTGACATGGAAGTACAAGAAGAAAGCAGTGAACTATAGATCTTTGGATACATGAACCATGGCAGAATGGATGCATGTCCTGTATAATGTTGAAACAATATACTACCCACGGGCTAAGAAAATCAGCTTTTTCTATTGGTTTTAGTAAGCGTTTGATATATATCAGGTAGAGAGCGTGACTTTGATCAATCAGATCCACCAGGCCTACACCACCAAACTTACGAGGACTTGTTAGAGCTGTCCAACTAGGAGCAGGAAAGAAAGGAAGAACGAACTTACGCACCACAGCTTTTACTTCTGATAGCCATTTATGAGGGACTGGGACTACACGAAGAAGATGGTATAACTTACTTAACAGCAGGGAATTTGCCACCAAGCCCGAACCACGAACAGAGAGATGTCTTCCTCTCAGAATATAGCTATGTCTTATCATCTTCACTTTGATTTCGCTCAGGTAGGTTTTAAGCTGCATAGCAGTGGAATACAGAGGATAGCCAAGATATCTGACAGCAGACGTAGAGCTAGAAGTGTGCCACTCAAGATTCTCCGATGTAACTATACTCTGCCAGGATGGGTGGGCAATACCAGAGAGAGAAACTAACACTGTTTTAGACAGATTGACTTTACCATTTGATGCACTTCCATATACCCGAAGCAGACGTAACAGAGTAGGCCACTCATCAGTGCTCGACAAAAACACCTCAAGATCATCAGCATAGCTAAGTAGCTTTATAGGTGCAGGGGGACTTTGATGACTAATATTTACACTATCAAACTTATTGCTCAACTCAATGGGGACAATGGGAGCTGCAGGGGATGGTTTGTTCTGTGGATTAATAAATACAAGTGCAAGAGATACACCAGACAACAGAGAAGAAGCAAGTATAGACCTTAGGAGTGGCTCAAAAGCAAGATTGAATAGTAGTGGAGATAATGGGCTACCTTGACGTAGACCACGTCGTTGAGATAAGGGAGCTCCAAGCCAACCATTTATGGACAATGAGATCTGTGTACCAAAGAACAACATAAAAAGAGAGGAAACAAGAGAGGGAGGAAAGCCAAATCGAAGAAGAACAGACCGAAGGTAATCAGGGTGAACACGATCATATCCTTTCTCTTGATCTAACAGTACTGCAACCCTTGGATCATTGGGAGCATACTTTTTCAAATTATTCATGATGGTGTGATTAAACCATCCATTGTCAGAAATCAGTCTATTTGGCATAAAACCTGTTTCATATGGATTAATCAAAGCCGGTAGTATACCATTAAATCTGTTTGCTATTATCTTGGTAAATAGTTTGGCATCACAATTTATCAATGAGAGAGGCCTCCAGTTTTTCAGCAGCTCAAGATTACCCTTCTTATACAGTAAGACCATTCGAGTCTGTTGCCAGGACGAAGGAAACTTACCTAAAAGAGCATCTTGCATCACAAGAAGAAACAGTGCCATAAATGCAGAAAAAGTACTTGAAAGATGCTTGTACACCTCAAACGGGATGCCATCAATACCAGGGCTTTTACCAAGAGGTGAGTGCTGTATCAGAGAGTAAACTGAGATATTAGTTTTAGTTTTAGAGTTAATATGAGAAAGGGACAGAAGTGATGAGACTCTTTGTAACTCTTTTATTAGGTGCAAAATGCGAGAGAGAGCTCATTAATAAAAATAGACCTTTTTTATATGGGCTCGAATGATCGGCTTGTGTAATTATAGTCTATCTGACATTTATATATAAAAGTAGTCCTTTCAAAGTGCGTTATCCATACAAATATAAGTAGGAGTAAATACGACGTAAACATCCATTTTTTCAGGTACACGAGAAAGAACATTACACTGACTATCTGAGAGACAAACATCGTGGGAATGCTAGCAAGCATAGATGCTACTGGATCATTATCAATTAGATCAGGAGTATACATATTGGAATAGAAGTATTGGGCTTCATTCATAATCTCAGAGGATTTGATCAATCTATTCCCTGTCATAGATCATTTTAAGGATAACATTGTCTGTTGAACTTGTCTGTCTTTGATAACGCGGTAAAAGTACTTGTTATTTTGTTCACCCAGTTCATGCCAGCGAGTAGCAGATCTAAGCATATATTGTTGCGTTTCTTTTTCAATTTTTGAGTCGAGTAGGGAGTCCAATAGCTTCAGCTTGCTAGAAGTATCAAATTGGAGGGAATAGGGTCATGGGTGTTACGCGCATTAGAGCCAAGGGCCAGTTCTGCTGCACGTTCTTTCTGTAAAGAGTTCACTTTGTTCTTATAATTATACTTGGATTACTTGCTATATTTCTGAGCCACACACTTCAGCAATAACTTGAATGATTCCCATTGTTGTTGAGCAGGTGTATCATTAGATATACTATCGAAGAAAACAGAAACAGTTACGTTAAGAAGTTCAATAAATTGAATATCTTTCAGAAGAATCGGATTAAAACGCCATGATCCAGGCCCAACAGAGGCACCATTTGGAATCAGGTCAACGGTCATGAGAGAGTGATCAGTCCATTTTGAAGGAACATAGTGGATGGTGGCATTGGTTAGCTAAAGTTGAATGCCCATAGACATAGTCAATAGTACTTCGGTAATCACCACGAGTAAATGTAGGTTGACCCTCAGAGAAACAGTTGACATAATGAGTGTTGAGCCATTCATAAAACGGAGAGACATAAGAGAGAGAAGTGACTGATGGCTTATGAAGGGATATGTTGAAATCACCTACTATGATGGAAGGAGAATTAAAAACAGTGGGTAAAAAGGGCATGGAAAGAAAAGACGAGATAAATGATGGTCGATGGAGAGCATTGGCAGGAACATATATATTGGTGACATAACATAAATTGATACCAGAAATATCAGAGATTGAGCAGTATATTGAACGTTGGTCTATAGAAATAGAAGCATTGTTTAAAGTAAGACCAGATTTCAGACAGATAATGGCACAGTGCTTAAAGATCACAGAGAAGGAGTGAGGAAACATAAAGTTTGAAAAGGAATGTAGTTGATCATCAGTAAGATGATGTTGTGAATGGAAGGAGGAGACCTTTAGGAGGCATAGGATATCTATTGAAAGTGATTGACTGCGTAGAAAAGTTATAAATTGTTTTTGGGTATTGTAATGGGACTCTTTGAAAATGCTGCGAACATTTAAAGAGCCAATTCTGAGTGATCTATTACTCATTGTACCCTAGGGGTATTATCAGTATTGGATGGTGGGGTCTTCAAAGTTCCTGAACTAGTGACCGCAGACAGACGATGATATACATTATCAACTTGTTTTGGTTTGACCTCTACGGTTTTCGATCGGGTACGGCTACTAACCTTTGTCAATCTCAACATCTCTCTTGACGAACGTACCACATTCTTATTGCCATTATCAGCAGCCTCGTGAGTCATCACCTCATCTATATTATCATCCAACATCTTGGAAGACACCTCAGCACTAGCATATCTAGAAGCTGCAGTTCCATTGGGGTCGTATTGAAACTGGCGTACAGGTGTATCATCTTCAATGCTCACTGGTACAGAGCTCTCTTCTGCAACATCATCAAGAATATGAATCTCCTTCTGCCCCTTACAGTCACTAGCCTTCTGACTATCTGTTGCATATCTATCCAGAAGATCCCCTTCAGATACTTCTTCTACCACTTTTGTTCGACAAAACTTCTTTGTATGCCCGTACAAACCACAACGAAAACAAGTCTGTTTAGTCAGCTTAGGGCAATTCCTTCTTACATGTCCAGACTGGAGCTGCACCCTTATAGCTTGCAGGGACATATACATCCCAATCCTCCAGCCACAGCATACGGGACAATGTCTGAATCTTCTTCTCAACACCTACTGCTGTATCCAGCAGAACGGAAATCTTACCCTCAAAGTATCCATGACACAGAAACTGTTTTACCTGCCACACTTTACCGTAATGCCCCAAGGAATGCATCAATTTCTCCAGGAAGGTATCACTATCTGTTATACCAAGCAAGTCCAATTGAACCGGCACCAACTGCTTGTTCACACCATCACAGGAAGGACTAGCCTTGTACACCATGTTGTCCACGATGACACCGAAATTGATAGCCATGTCGCTATCTACCATATTCTTAAACTTGGCTTCAATTAGCAGGTCACCCGCAGAACGATTACCATAATTACTGATGCACCTGAAGCCATCAGTCTCTTTGCTGATTTGATCCTCAATTGTCCTATAAGCTTCAGTTCTGTGCTCAAAACCAGAAGGAAAAGAAAACAATACAGATCCAGGGGTCAATGCCTGTTGTACAATAGAAGCGGCTTTCTGTGCCAACAACAAGCTTTTAATTTCACTGTCTTCAAATAATACTTTGTGTGTGATATTGTCTGAAGAACCAGTATTCGTATTATTACCCTTTGTGGGCAGAATTACTTTTGCGGATAGTCCTTTTTTTTTTTTTTTTTTTTTGTAGGGGAACAGTGTTCCATTTATTGTTTAATGTCCAAATAATGTTATAATAAGGGAAGATAAAGACTTATAAAGAAAAGGATATGATAATAGGAAAAGGTAAATTAGTCTGCGTTGACTTCATCAACGAGAGTTGTTAATAGTTTTAAGATTTTGGCCACAATGTTATCATGGTTGAAAGGGGTTGAGTTGAATACAAGCTGCCAGTGTGCTTGCCATATTGCCAGTAGTGTGCATGCAAAAATTTGATAAAAGGATAGCGATAGTAATGGTAGAGACTGATTACGCCTTATATTAGAGGACAGAGAAAGAGCTTGCTGTAGTACCAGTAGAAAAGCATTATCATTGTAGACAGAGGTTGAGGAAATGTACAAGCTGAAAATAGAGCGCCACACTCTGATCTTCATGGGACACAAAAATAGAAAGTGATCGTAAGAGTCTATTTCAGTTGAAGATGAGAGGCAGACGATGCAGTGAGGAGTGGGGTGGAGAGAAGGCATCCATTGATGGAGAAGCTGTTTATAGGGAAGTTTTCGATGGATAGATCTGTACCATACTGTTCGAGCATGCAGTGGGATTGGCAGTTTCCAGAAAAGCTTCCATTTAAGTGGAGTGAGAGTAGAGGAGGGGGTTGAGTTTGATAATGGCACAAGACATTTGAAGTATTTGATATGGCGCAAAGGAGGAGGACGTTGAGTACCAGCAAAGTTGATAGGAAAAGAAGCTGTGATCAAGGAAGCGCAAAATGGTTGTAGATTTGTGGTGTGTAGAGATGAGTCAGTGTGAACAGTATCAGTGGACGGATTATCACAGTGGTATTGGAAGAAGGGGCGGAGATGAAGTTGGCCATTTCTAAAAAGGGAGATAACCAGTCGACATAGATTTCTATGGCGGCTGAAAATGGTGTTGGATTCACGTAGAGTAGTGGTCTGGGTGTCAGGCTGAAATGTGAAGACATCTATGGCAAGCAAGTGGTGAGCACCGGGGTGAGAGTCAAAAAGTACCATAGGAGAACTGAAAGACGAGGCCATTGAATCTGAAGGAGGATTGTGATACACTATTACCAGAAGAGGGAGAGATAGGCATGTGGGTATTGATACTGAGCAATGATCAAAGAGACGAGGTATACGGTCTATGGCTTGAATCAGATTTGAAATAGGATTCATGTACTGTCGATGAAAAGGAAAACGATTGTGGAACCAAAAGGAATTACGAGAAAAAGAAAAAAGAAGATAAAAGCGATATGTAGAAAAAGTGTCAGAAGAATAAAAGTAGTTAAGAACAAACCGAAGAACTTGAAGAGAAATAGGACTTGACGGGCTACTAGTATCTTGTATAATGAGAGGACAAAGCCATCGCCACTGTAAGGCTGCTTGCTGGAGAGTAGGATCAAGTAAACCTAAACCACCTTTAGGACGGGGTAGTTTAACTGTGTCAAAAGAGAATTTGGGAAAGATACGGTTGGTGATAAAAGCCGAACCAATGCTACGAATAGACAAGATTTGCGCTTTTGTAAATTGAAATAATCGGGCAACATGCCACAGCTTAGAGAAAATGAGTGTATTGAGGACTGTTGCACGACCTCGAATCGATAATGATCTTTGGGAGTGGAGAAAGCAAGCCTGTTTAATAGAATCCTGAAGACGAGAGAAAGCGACATTACGTTGAGTAATACTAGAACACAGCGGGTATCCAAGATAGCGGAGTGGAACCAGAGATGTACGGTCATGCCAGGAGGATATATTATGGGATAACAGGAATGTTTGCCAGTGAGGAAGGGGAGAACCAGAGAGAGAGAATGCTTCTGTTTTATGATAGTTTAGAAGAGCATTAGATGCTTTCATAAAAGTTGTGATGGTTTGTTGCAGTCGGTGGAAGTCAGAGAAGTCTTTGAGAAGCACTAGAGTATCGTCGGCATATGCCAATACTTTAACAATAGGAGGAGGTGCTATTTCTGGGTTGTTGGAGAGAGTGAAAGGTGTTGATGGGTGGAATGGTAGTAGTTGAGAAAACAAGACTGCAAGCTCTTCTACTGAGTTATCTATACGGATATTTTGGAGAGAGGAAGTGAGAGAGTTTAATTCAGAATCAATGGTAGGAGAGAGTATAGTTTCTTGAGCAAAATTAAAACCGGAAAAAGAAGGATCTTGGGCAATACTACGAAGAAAAGGATCAAAGGCAACATTAAACAGTAATGGGCTAAGGGGGTCACCTTGGCGTAGGCCACGTAGTTGAGGTAGATGAGTAGAAGTAAGGTTACCATTGATGTTTACCTGTATATTGGTTGTGAAAAAGAGATTAGTAATACTATGAATAAGTGAAAGAGGAACACCGAATTTGGCCAGAGTGTAACGGAGGTATTCAGGATGTATACGGTCATATGCTTTTTCTTGGTCAAGTAATAGGCCAATGGAGGAGGAATGGGAGTGTGAACCAGCCATCTTGACTGATTGAATGATAATACCATTATCTCCAATAAATCTGCCAGGCATAAAGCCAAGTTGATAAGAGCTGATACATTTGTTAAGAAAGGGCATCAAACGTGCATTGATAAGACGAGTAAATACTTTTGCATCAGTATTGATTAAGGAGATAGGGCGCCAGTTTTTCAAACTGGAGAGATCACCTTTTTTGGGAAGAAGTGTCATACACGTAGATTGCCAGCTTGGTGGAAATATACCATGAGTGATTGCATCTGAGTAAACTTTCACGGCCAGTTTAGCTGATGGTAGGTGTTGTAGAATTAGAGATATTATTTCATATGGAATACCATCTGTGCCAGGGCTGCTTTTTCTTGGAGATCTTTTAGCTCCTTCTTGGATGTCATTCAAAATAAAAGGGCGAACAAGGTGAGCATGGGCTGAGAATGGAATATGGTGTTCAGGTGGGATCAAGGCTGTCATTGTTTCTACACTACCAATGTCAATGGGATCAGGCGTATACAAGTCACTATAAAAGGAAGTAACTGCATTTTCCATTTCTGTTGGAGTAGTACAAGTAGTGTTAGTAATAGGATGAGTTAAAGAGGGGATAGATTTTTTAATAGCACGAGATTCGATAGTCCGTTTAAGATAGCCAGCATCAATTTCACCTTTCTCTCTCCAGCTACGACCTGCTCTGAGTGCCTTTGTATCAGCTATATCTTGTTGAATAATTCCAATGAGGTTTTCAACAACGTGTAATCTAGGATGTATGGTTGAGGAAAGACGAAAAGCACGGAGAAGTTTATTTCGTTTTCTTTTCAGACGTTTGAGTACTCTCTTCTGCCAATCGGCTTTTTGGCGACCAATGGATTGAGCTGCTAATTTGACTTCAATCTTCAAGTCATCCCATTGTTGTTGAGGAGGTGAGCTGTATGGGTCTGCTGGGAGTTGGGAGTGGAACTTATCAAGTCTCTTGGTAAGACTTTTGACAAAATAGTCGTTGTATGCTAGACCAGGGTGAGCTCTCCACAATCTTTTGCCGTGAGAAGCATTATAGAACTGAAAATGAGTTGTAAGTATTGCATGATCTGTCCACTCTGAGTTGATGAAGTTAATCGAGGACTTCTTATAGTATTGAAAAAGAGATGGAGAAGCGTAAATATAATCAATACTTGAAGCAGTATTACCACGACGAAATGTCTGTGAAGAATCAGGTTCAGTGGTGCAGTGTTGAAAGTAAGAAGAGAGTAATGTGTGCCATGCATGTTGAGGATGGATGAAACCAGTAGGAGTTGAGTCATCTAGAATGGTTGTCTTGCTATCATTATACATAATAGAGCGATAGTTGAAATCACCTAGAATAATTAGAGGATGGCTAGAAGGAGGGGCTATTCTTTCACTATCAATCGAAGTTAATGCAGTATAGTATTCATAAAATATAGGAAGATGGATTAAATTACGATAGAATAGTTTACGGGGACCTGGTTGTGCTGGAGCATAGATGTTGATCAGAGTAATAGGGGCAAAGAAGTTGTCAACATGTTTGATCTGACAGATAATGGCTCGTCGATCGATGGTAATGTATAAAGGATGAACTTCCACAGCTGGATTGAGGGAGATAACACCACAGTGTTCTGTCCAACACGAGGATTTAGATTGAAATTTCATATTGAGCATAGATTGGATTTCGGGGGTGGAAGCATGGGATTCCTGAAAGCATAAAATATCGTAATTTAAAGAACGTAGGTATCTAATGAATGATGTGCTACTATTGGGATCACCAGTTTTAACGAGGCTTCTAGTATTCAGGGTACATATGGACATAGGTAGTACTTTGGATGGTGTTTCGGGCATAATATATGGCATAGGAGTGTTGTTGGACATAGGGTCACTCTAATTTGAGGGGGCTACAGTATTGCCAGTAGCTTGGCTTGAGGTGGTTGGGGTAGGTATGAAAGAGTTTACTACTTCAGACATGTTCTCATCGTTATCCTTAGTGGTAGTGGGAGCTTGTTTAGTGGTAGAGGCAGCTGGGCGGATTTCTGTCAATACCTCATCATATTGTGTTTGAGAAATCCATTGACTGGAGAAAAAATTTCGGGCAATAGCTAGTTGGCGGGGCAAGTTACTCACACGTTTGATAATATGGATCAATCGGTTTTGGTGTATCTCAGCTGCTTTAAGTGTACTTTCAGAATCAGATAGAGTTGCTAATTTAGGATCACGTAGGATGCTAGGAGAGAGAGGGTTGAAGTTGGAGTCGATAGTGATACCGTATTTCGAGAGGATCTCGGTTACTTCTGGGGCATAGTCATTGTGGACTAATAGTCCAACAACATGATTATCGGGATAGTGAATGTCTAGGATTCGGCCTGATTGAATTCCTAATTTACGAAGCTTAGTTCTCATGACGGAGATGGGTTCCTTACCTCTACTATGAAGATATAAGAATTGAAAACCTTGGGTGGTTGAAAGGGGCATGAAAGAACGGGCAATGGCTTTTTTGGAGGCAGTTGTACGACGTTTGGGAGTTGATTTGGCAGTAATAGAAGCATAGCTAATAATAGCAGTAGGAGAGGCGTTTGAGTGTGTGCTATTTGGAGCATGAATAGACGATTCACTTCCCCGAATAGGAGAATCAACATTAGTTGTAGTATCTGTGTTCATCTCATGATCTGTAGATGATGTGACACGATTCAATTGTGATTGAAGGTCAGCTACTTGTTGACGAGAAGAAGCCAAAGCTTCTTCCAGGTGCTGTATTTTGTCGAGTGCAAATTTTAGCTCGTGAATGATGCCATCATGTTCATTGAATTTCTTGTAAAGATCTGAAATGAACGAAGGCATCTGGGGATGAGAATAATAATCATCAGGAGTGGGAACACTAGTTTGTGTATCATTAAGTGGTACAGGCGTAACTACAGGGATGCTCGTTTCTTGTCGTTCAATTGGTTCGAACAAGGCATGGCTTTTGATAAGACTACGAACTGTAGTAGAAGTAGACTTTGGTATCTTCTTAACGAGAGAAGAAGAGGGATCAACTCTATTAGGAGAAGAGACAGGGGACAGAGCTCGATTGCCCTTAACGATGGCATCTCGTCGGAGCTTAAAGGTTTCTTGAGTGCCTTTTCTGGTTTGACGATTCGTGGGTTGAGGAGTCATAGTTGGAGAAGAAAACACAGAAGCTCGTCTTTTACTAAAGGAAGGTCGAAGGTGAGAAGGGAGCTGTATTGATACTGAGGTAGTAGTAAGAGTGTTATCGTTTTTAGCTATGCTGTTTGTAGATATCTTCGATTTGTTTTTATTTATTTCAGGATTTGTATTCACTTTATTGATATTATTAAGCTGTGGAGCGGGTGTTAAAATTATGCAAAAATTCAATAGAGGGAAAAAGGTGTTTATATCACTAACTTGCCCGGACAGATTATTTATTTTTTTTCATTTTCCGAACATCCCCTCTTTTTCTCTTTCATTTCAGTAGGGACCATGTAAACAACAATAAGATTCTAAGGATGATAAAACATACTAATAATTAATATGCCTAGTGTCAGTGATACGGCAACGAAACTGGAGCATCGAATTAGAGAACATCTGTCTGCACATATGGAATCACCCAATATCTACACACCGTTTGATTTAAGGTCGAATATGCTTGGACAGTTATAGATTATGCACATTGGCTCCATGATGCATATAGAATCTCGTACGATATGATTGATAACAATACTCAAGATATCACTCGGTATATCCACAGTGTCGACTGCTTGTATACATTATTTTAATCAGCTAACCTATGGATGTTTGGGATACTGGTTGCTTACAATGGAACAACTAATGATTTACATTATGTCCATATTCGATGAATATGGACAGTGACAGTAAGTAGTTTTTATAGATTCTTTGAGTATGCGATTAAAGAATGTTATTATATAATTAGCTTGAATACACCAATGGTTGGTCCGATCAATTACTAGATCAGCAGTGATATAATAATCTGTATGGTCAATCCTTTCATGGGAATCAGAGTAAAAAAATGGCTCAACACTGGTAGTTTATACACAAGATAAATAGATTAGGTTAAATTATTTATATGTTGAGTAAAAGGTAATGTATTAATATATGTTTATTGTTGCATAGCTTATAGATTTTAATTGCTCATATTTATATTAGATGGACTAATAAATAAATGAATGTATTGAACGAATGTATTGAATGATTTTGAAGAGAAAGCATATGGCATAGAAGGAGTGGAAATGGGGGGAAAAGATTATAAATTGCGAAGCATACCACGGTTTAATGACATGTTGCGAGTGAAGGAGTTATAAGGCAATATGACACAGTAAGAATTGTTAGTAGGGGACTTAACAAGACCTACTTGTGCAGTGATCTGGATAATGTCGATAACCCTATAAGTGGGTGCTTCATCAGCTTGACGAAGTGTTATCGAGGGTATACACTTGTCGTATGTGGTGGTTGTGTGGGACTTGGCAACCTCAACCAAAACAAGATGGTGCTCCTTGTCGAAGTGAAAATGAGAGAAGAAGAAAAGAACAGTGCCAACAAACCAAGATATTCCCCTATTGTTGTGATGGCTAAAAACAATTAATCAATACATGGTCAGATTATTCAATTTATATACTCACTTTCTGTGGCTCGAATTGAACATCACAAAGTGGTTTCCTCTTCTATGTTCACGAAGTTTCTTTCTGTTCATTTTTGAGGAATAAATTTTCGAGTTGATCCATGCACGACCGGAAGCTTGTATGGTGTGGTTGATGATCGTTTGATTTTGGTGTATGCTGTGATTTCTGTAGTAATGCTGAAGTTGGACAAGAATGGTGATGTTAATGACAGGGTAGCCAAAGCGTTTCATGCCATCATCCGCAGAATTCATATCATACATCTCTATTGGTGACCACAACTGTGGAGAGTTGATCAAGCCAGATGGGTGGTTTATGAAAGTAGAATCATTGTACGGCTTGGGAGCAATGACATCCACTTCCTCTTCAATGTCGATGTGAATGTTGACATAATTTCTTAAAGCCATACGTTCAACAAGGTTACTGCAATTTTGACCACTATTGACCTTACTCTTGATCAGCTTAGAAAACTTGCCAATTGTACGTTCGATTGGTCTCGTACTGTAGCACCTCATAGGTCCAAGGCACTGAGTTACATGAGGAACATGACGAACATGATGAAGGTAGTAGCTTACCGAAGTAAACACACTTTTGGACAACTTCTTGGCAGCGATTTGACTCCTAAGGTAGTTGTGCCAAATTGCGAAGTATCTGTAAATGTGTATATAATTATTAATATGTTATTATTTTTAAATGTAGGTTTCAAACTTACGTCTCTATTTGCCGGATCATATTCTCAGTGATAGACCACTGAAGAGCGAGACTACAACCTTTAGCAAGAGCCAAAAGAGCTTTACATGCAGCCTCGTCTTCAATAAATGAACAAACAAGAGTTGGAACGGCATAGAGGAGGAAGTCGATAATCAACCATCCTCGTACCTGCTGTCCGTGTGATGATGTCTTCCCAGTTACCTTGGAACGACACTGGGATATAACATCTGGATCCAGACAGGCACTTACCGATCTTCATCAGGTTTTCCTTTGATATTAAGAAAGGATATCCGTCTGTGGTATTGTTTCCATCACCATCAATATAAAGAAAGCTAGAAGTTGAGGTCACTGTAATCATCTCCAGCACTAGCTTGGCAACACCACCACCGATCAAATGCATCTCATCCAAAGCAAAGAAAGGACCACCCGAAAAACTAGGCAATTCTGAGAAAACAGAAGGTTTGATTAATCCATTTGTCTATATAAAAGTGGTAAGTAATGCTATTGTATATCTTTATCAACAAGGTATTTACAGAATCACCGTTTTTGTAGTCCACCAAACTTCTCAAGGGTGCATCTGTATCTACAAAATACATTCCCCTAGTGTAGTTCTCGGGGTGTTCACCAATAACCAAGCACAATCTACATCCATCCCAACTGTTGGGGCCAGAATGGTGCATCAACTCCTGAACACCGACGATGTCACCTACAGTATATTTGAATGATTATATTGATTGAAGACAAATGTTTCAGATTTATATCTCACCAGAGGCTGCCATCAGATGCACACCTCCACACCAGACTTTTTCACGATCATACCCTTAGTAGACAAGGTATAAATCTCTTGAACAAGAGGAGAAAGAAAAGAATCAAGATCAACAGGCTTTTTTGGAGCACCAAGGATTGCCAGCTGGATCATGTTGGCTTCTTCGTACCTATTTGATATTGGAAGTATAAAATTACTGTAAGAATTTAATAGGGATATTAACTATTACCTTTGAGAAGGATCAATGTTTAAAACATTCACGTGGATCATGGTGAATGTCTTGTTGCTTCCCTTCTGGGTTACGAAGCCGTCAACAAACAACATCAGGAAGATGTCGATGACATTAGGTAGAGCTCCAATTGACTCTCTTTATGCCCTCATGACTGATCCATCATGAATATCCGAGAGAACATTGTTAACGTAATGCTCCCTTAGTTGGGGATATTCAAGTTCATGGCGCTTTTCACCATCAGCTAACATGCTTGCTATCTGACAACCTACAGATAACATCTTGATCGATGCTTCTGGCTTCAGCTCACCATTGACAGTCTTGTACCTCCTGCTACCACAATGCTCGCATTCAGCACTAAAATTGGGATCAGCATCTTCCTTGAACAACATACAGCCTTCCTTGCATGTATGATGTACCTTGCTTAGTATGGGTGATCTTCTGTTCAATAGTCTTTCGACTACATCAATCTGAGGAACAAATCCCTGAGTGCCTATATAAAATACGAAGGTGACACTATGGCGGATTACTTCAGACATCGGCCAGGAGAATGGACCACTGGGTCCATTTAATTTTTTTGTCCAATTAGATTACTCCTTTTTTTGATAAGTAGAAGTGCTACGGGCCAGGTCATAAGTGAAAAGTAATATAGAGTGCTCAAAGCTAGATATAACATAGTTGAAATATATATGATGCACTGGGTATAGTTGAAAGTAAAAAAAGTGGATGTTTATTGCTGTTTTTATTGAATTTTATTTACTCTATCAATTTTATAAGGACAGATGTTCCAGTGAGTGGACCTATCCGTCCATTAAATAACACAGATGTATTTAGTGCAGCACATTTTCTAATTTGAATAATCATCCATTTCCTAATCAGGCATATAATATCATCGGACTACTCTAGAGAAAGTCATTATCTTTTCTATACCGTAACAGGATAAAAATACTCGATAGAGACATAATCTATGCCATCTCACTTCTATTCATCAGTAATTATTGTTCTTTAAGTTATATTCAGTCAATATTATTTCTTAGGTTATTGACAACTGTTCTTTTGTCTTTGTTCATCTCTTGTGTACTCCTCTTCCAGTCCATATTATTTTGATGTTCATCACTGGGCTATGGGAGATCATCGTACTTTGAATCAATCGTTCTATATCCACCACATCACTATCTCTTAAAATCCACTGTGTTTTGGTTTAAGATCAAGTAAGTATAAATAAAAGACTAAGTGGATACTATTAGAACTCTTATTTATTTGTATAATCGATTGAGGGTTATCTAATAACAAAATGGAGGGTATTTATATGTGAACTTGATCTATGATTATTTATCTTGAGTCATTGAATTAAACGAGTAATATTAGGATTAGATGATATGATTATAAGTCAGCATAGATGATCTCTATTGTCTATGTAGATGTAGGCTTTGATGTGATTGTTGAGAAGTAGGGTTATACGATCTGTAGATCTGTATCATCTTGACTGCCAAAAGTAGATGAAGGGTAAATTAGATCTCAGCTGATGTAGATGTTGCGTGCTTGATTATGTAATGTTAGGCATCACTACAACACACTGTATTGATTCACCACAATAAGTATATCATTCTTGTTCTATCCCATGGGTACTATTAAACAATAATCTTATACTAGCACATATGTCAATGATCTATTACTCTCCTTATTGTTATCTATCCCTCATTTCATCACCATTTGTATATTTCAACACTTCCATAAGTTAACAACTGGTATAAACCAATTTTTGTTTATTTATATATATCTATGATAATCTGTAATAGTGTATAAATTGTCTATGATTCCAGATGTCTACTCATTGCAACACTCATTCCACACATCCGCCACATTCATCAACGCATCTTCTTTTCGAGGGACTTCCCTTTTACTTATACTCTATGAATAACCATTGTTGCACTGGACAATATCTAAAAAAAAATATTATCAATATTCATATTCCAAAAATAGTTTGTCACTCGAGATGACGACTCATTCCACTTTCATTCCACACATCGGGTTCAAATGACTTGTGATCTACTTACACCAACTGTTTCCCCTACTGCATATATATCCTTTAATAACTTTTGTCCTTGTTCTCTATATAGTTTTGATGTTGTTAGGATATAGAATAGTTTTGAAAAGGAGGGAAAGAGAAAAAAATAAATAAATAAAATAAAGCAGTCAAGTGAAAATTACTAAGTGTGTGTGTGTAATGTATGGGGGAGCTCTCTGAGAAATAATACCTGTATAAATAGTAGGAATTTAGATATCTTTCTTATCGTTTCTCTTTTCATATTTGTATTCTTCTACTTTCAGAATGGGTAGTCATCTCTCATTCCAACCTCATCACATGCCCTCATTTCAACTACATTCCTTGACATCAGTGAAATGAGTACTGTTAAAGCCGAAAATCTTTTTGTTTATTGCTGTAGAAATGATAACTATATAGGTATATATTTCGGAGTAGGTATACATTATATTATTAATGACAGACTAAAATAGTGTATTATGGGTACGATAGATCTTTTTTCTCTTTCTCTTCCATCTTTTAATTATTTAGCACATCCTTGTATATCTTCTAGTAAGTTAATAAATTTATACTTCTCATGCGTTACTACAAAATATTCTGATGATCTGTATTGTTGGCATTATAATTAACTGTTAGAATATCTCTGGTCTATGTATATGTCTTGTCTCTATCAAACTGTTGTTATCTTTAATGGATAGTATCCTAATAGTTCCCAAGTATAAATGAATACACTTGATGACACTTCCTGCTAATCAGATGGCTCTACTCTCACACAGGTATTATTCCTTTCTGTTCCAGAAATAATAACCAAGGTAGCTGATATGATTTAACTCACATTGGTTCTATTTGTACTTACAATTGTTCTTATCAATAGGGTATTCTAATGTTTAGGTGGAAGATACATTCCATCCAAGTATATCTTCACAGATGATACTTGTGCTTAATATATTATATTCGATCTTGCTTCTGGTTTTGATTGTTAGTTGTGGTACCAATGTAAGCTTTTGTGCTGTTTTTCTTGGTAGTGTATGTATGAATTGAGATAATCTCTGATAATTTCTAATGATTCACTTTTTCTTCATAGTCATCGTCTTAAGCATACAAGCTTCTAGTCGTAGTGCTTATGATTCTCACTGACAGGAGGTAATCGCTATTTATATCTATTAATATACTCTTTACTTAAAACGATATCTGCTTATCCTCACTAGTTTTTTATCACCTAACAATATGTTCATGTAAGTCGAATAATACATAATCACTATCTACTCTCTAATACTATTACTGTTATAGATATGTTCTAAATCTAACTGAAACTACTTCGCATGGTATAAATGAGTGTGTACCTGTAAGTGATGAAATTGGAATAGAGTGTATTTTTATTAACTGTTACCCTTTAGGTCTTGTAGATAACCTTAATATGCTTTTTTTCTGGGATACCCTTACTGACAGACAATCAATACTATTACGGTTGAAGATTAGATTCTATGTGAATCTATATTCTATAGTATGATTCTATGCTTGATGTTCTTCTTTTACATTTAGTATTTGTATCATATATCTCTTTTGTAAATACTATTCTATAAATAAAATAATATTGATTATTGGCCCAATAATACAAATAATACCCTGTAATATGAATGCTTTTTCCTGATGATAGATGATTAAATGATTGGTTGATTATTATGTAGTCATAGACTTTAGATGTGCTAGAAGTGATACAGATCTGGAACGTAGTAGTGGCATTTCCCATACTCCGTCCTGGCAAATGTCGAGATTTTGGACAAAAAAGTACCGGGATGTCAGAGTGCCTCCAGCTTATTTACTCGGACCAACCGTTCCAATGACTGGACATATGTTCCAAGTAATCCGCCTTAGTGTGAGTAAACGATGTATATTTAGAATGAATAAAAACTTACCAGATTCGTTATCTCTGAGATCTCTGATTACGGTATTGAACAAACGGATTATCTTTCTCTGATAAGTTTGGGAGACCTTAGCTTCAACAGCATACTCGTTCAATATGAGACCAATGTTTTCCATGTAACAGAAAGTGTTCTCGTCCATATTGGTTGCCTCGTATACTTTGGCTCCACTCTCATCAAATGAATCCAAGTCTTCATACTCCTCCATCTCTTGATCAATATCAACGACTAAGTGTTAATGGAAAAGGAAAGTTATAAGAGATACTTGTATATGGAATATGAGCTATACTTACAATCATTTATAGACAAATCGATATCTACATCTCGTTCGGCAGCAGCAGCTTCCTCAGCCTTATTTTTACATATGGTAGCATTTCTCAAGTGGGCAACACGATGAGTACTACGTTCGAATGTCTTCGAACAATATTGGCATTCGTATGTTCTACGAGTGTCATAGAGGGTTCTGGTTCTTTCTCTATGGCTAGTAGATTGGAAATTGTTATTGTTCATTTTTTGTAAAGGTAATGTGTATCTGTGTGAATATAAAGAGAGGCGGATCAGTCAAAACAAGCACTCTTTATATATTGTAGAGAAATTCTTTAATATGATGGAATATTTCCCTTTTGATTCAACAAGCCGACGTTTATACAGCACATGAATATGAGATCATTGATGGCTGACTGTTTTTAATACCATATGCCAAGAGACAATGTCTCGATAGTTTTAAGGCATAATATCAAGATTAAAATCGTCATGCACAGCTGAATATTCAGGAACTCGTGCAACATATCGTCATTTTTCGATGATGACATTGCCTATACATGGTAATTCAACCCATTATGAATGTTTAATGTCAAATAAAAAGGTATATATAAAGTTAACTTGTATGTTCTTTTTATCCTCTTATTAATTGAATATACTATAGTCTCAATTATTATGAACAGCACCACCTATTTTACTAATATGGAAAGAATGATGGTAGATCTGGTTGGCCAGGTACAATCCCTCACAAAAGAAGTACATGATATGAAGAATAAAGTTCAAAGTGATGTACTTGCTTTGAAGAAAGAAGTGGAAGATCTGAAAAGTATAATACAAGGAAGATTCCCCTCCGTGCCCACTCCTTCTTCGGCTTTATCTTTTGGTAAGTGGCATATTTACCTATATTTGATAGTCCAAGCTAATATTTGATTTACTATAGAGAATGAAGCCAAGTTTGAAAAAGAGGTTATTGATTTTACCTATAATTCAAACATATTAGGTGAAAGAGATATCATCAGAACTACCCCGAGAGCAAAAGCAATGCATAATCCTAGTAGTAAGAAGGCAACTTCCGGCCCCCCATCAGTCTTATAGCTGCTTTTATGGATATTGAGGCAGCAAAGAATCTGAATCCCTCGTATGATGATGCTTCTACAATGTATGGGCAAGTTATCAACTTATCGAAGATAATCAGAACCAATATCACGTCAAACCAAGTACTACAATTTAAAGGCTGGACAAAGATGAGGGCTGATTATAAGAGATGTTACTGCTTGAAGTTGGAATCTCTTGCCAATGACAAGGGTATTCCTCTATATCGTTGTAAAGATCAATGGAGAGCTGATATTGTGATTGCTCAAACTACGAAGAGAGAAAGTAGAATTGACAGTCAGGAAACAGATGGAGATGTGGTCGATTATAGGGTAATTCCTTTAAGTATCAATGCATTGTACTTTTTACTTATTATTGTAATGTGTATATAGGTTGATGACAGAGAATCTAGTCTGGACAGTTGTCTAGTGTAATAAGTATACATTTATTTATGAAAGGAAAGACGATACTTACTCCTCAATCAATATGTAGTGATCATGCCTATGACAACCATAATTCCGCTTCTGTTTCCTCCTTTGTTGGTGCTGCTTCCTCTTCAGCAATAAATCGTTTTCACGATCAAGCCTATAATGATGTAGATATGGATCCTCTTTTTAGCCATTCTTTTTCATCATCTAATAGCAATAAACGAAATAGACAGTAGTCTGGTTTGATTGGGTAGAATTATACTTTTCGCCTCTTAATAATAGATGAAATATAGATTGAGAACTTTTCTTTCTCTTCCCTTCCTCTCTAACATGATCTAAAATCCACTTTAAATGGCTCAAATATGATAAAATAATCTATGCACATGGTTATACATTAGAGTTTATGTTGATAAAGACATCCATCCACTCTTCTACTTAACCAAGGTACTGCCTTGTTTAAATGTAAATAGTAATGGCTGTATATATTAACAATTTTCATTATAGTATAAGGCAATTTCATGAAGTCAAATGGGGTACGTCATATGATTGTCTATTGATGCAATTACTCATCTAACTAAAGTATATCTTCTTAGTGATATCCCAAGCTCTTCTTTGATTCTCTCTCTACCCTTTCTGTGTACTGCCTTTATTTCTATATTCTGCTCTCTCTATTTATCTTTTGTCACTTTCTATCCAACTCATGGTATTAATCCTGTTTATATCCTGGTATACACCCTTGTTCCCTGATATCTTTTGTTGTGTACTGGTAATATATGATGATAGGATTGTCCACTATGATGCTTATATTTATACTATCTAGTTATATCCCATAAGGTAAAGTGACTCTGTGTATTGCTATGGTATATGATCCAAGACCTGCTACATAATCTATCCGGTACTTATTCGTGTATAATGCCTATTTTGTGTAGTGTACTAACTTCTTCTTAACAGACATCTACTGCTGACCAAGAAAAACAATAGTAAGCTACTAGATAGAGCATATCCACATAGATGGATCACTTATACTTTTATCTAGATAGTCCCTGGCATGCACTATTTTCTGTTATCTCTTCCATCCAGTTTTTCCCTTATGTATGGTATGATCTTTAGTCTATGTTATAGCAGTACAATGTATTAATGTTTATCTATTACTAGGTGCTTCATCGGATACTATAAGTGTATATGTAAGAAGTTGATATAACATACTCATGATCCATTTACTCAAACTTCTTCTGCTTGTAGTTCTATTCTATTAAGACTCGTCTCCACTGTATACGAGGGTCCTTTCTTGTGTGTGGTATGTATCTCATAGGTTAACTAGCTTTTATTGTACTTAATCTATCTCTTCTATTAGTTATATCAACAGTAATGAAGAAGTGAAATGTAAGTAGTATCCTTGTAGTCTATATTATCTAGTTACTAATAGTATTTCTTTATAGTATAGTATAGTCGAGCCATTCTATGTAGAACATCATCTCTATTGTACAGCAACTGATATGTATTGCTTCCATAGACTGCAAGAACCCATGCTTATTACCTCTATCCTTTTTCAATGTCAATGTTCAAGATGCTTCTTATGCTTCACGGTGCACAATACATTCAATATTTAGCTCTTCAATTCATTACTAATAGCTTAGTTCAATACAATCCTTTATTCTATTCATAATAAAATACATTTGATATGCATTGCATTCAATTATAACCATAATAATATCGTCTATCCTATAATATATCTAATGAATCCATCCAATAGTAACTGTATGTATGAGATGAATGTATTCAATAGTAACTGTATATATGAGATGAATGTATCCAATGATAAAGGTATACATGAACCTTCTGTCCGGTCAAAAGTCACTGGACTTCACCAATAGAAAGACTTATCTCTCACCGAAGAAAGTAGGATGAGATCTGCCTGGCAGATAAATTACATACGTTGTTTGTCGTCCAAATGACCGGACTTTTACCTACCAACCGTCTGGTCTGGCCGATTTTCGTCCGTCCAAATCTTTCATAGTGCATAGAAATGGATAGAATGATGTGATATAGAATAAGATAGTACAATAGAATAGAATAATATGATAATGGATAAATATAACGATGGAAGTTGTGATTCCACAGAGTATCATTACATAGACAATCAAAAATTTATATATTAATATAAAATATTTATACAAGTTAGTATAATTCAAGAAGTTTTCTATTTATCCCTAGTTGTAAGTTGACAAAAACTTACAGCGTGCTTTTTAATCAATTTTAAAAGAAAAAAATTGTTGCACAACAGAATTTCGATCTGGTGCAAAATATTATTTAATTACAAAATAATCTAAAAAAACATAAAATATACAAAATTAACAAAAAAAGAAAATGTTAATATATAAATTAATATATACTTTATACTTTTATAATTAAATTTCTTTTTAGAACTTATATATTCGTTATGTTACTCACAAGGAAGAATGTTCGAGTAGAAGAAGACCAAGGGAAAAGAATATGAAGGAATAGCATCATATAAAGAATATGAAGGAATAGCATCATATGAAGAATATGAACATATGCAGAATATGGTAAGCATGTTCATAAGCATGGCTAGCATAAAAAGTATCATTGTGTGATCTTTCTTCTTGCACGCCTATTGAGAATCGTCTTGAATTTATCAAAATCATTATATTATATAATTGATCATAATTCTAAAAAAAACAGAATAGTAAAAAATATAATATTTATCATCTTGTTAATATTTATGAATAAACTATTTTTTTACCAGAATATTAAAAAAAAGTTGAACTATTAATTTCAGAAATTTGGAAAAAAAAATAATAATTGGAAAATTGGAACATATAAGAAATTGGAAAATCATTATAATTTTATTTTCATTTATATTTTAAGATAATCTTAATTTTTTATTTTTTTAATTTATTTTAAGAAATATTTCATTTTAATAAATAAATAAATATAATAACTTTTAATATTTTATTAGTTTTAAATCGTTTTTCATTGGCTGGTATCTTTGGCTTGAACTTTCTCTTGTTGATTCTCACAGGCACATGTGGCCACAAGGGCTCCTTATTGAGCTTCACCCCTTCAGGCACACCGACAAGTTTATAAATTTACGGCTTGATTACTGGTCGTACTAAATACAGACAGAGATATACTTCTTCAGAGATAAAGAAGTTAACAGAAAATACAGAATAAGAGATAAATGGGTAATAATATAATGTCTTTATTGATATAAATTCAATGTGTATATATATGTTTTTGATACACTATAAAAGATTTGGACGCCAAATAACAGCCAGGCTGACTGGTTCAGTCGTCTTAGGGCTTTTTAAAGGTAGCCAGCCAATTGAATTGTATTGTTTTCCAGCAGTTGGAATGACAAAGTTAATGTCAATAAACAAAGTTTTGATTTGAATGCTGAAAATGAGATATGTTGTTCATGAGGTTCTTTTATATGTCATAGTACTGTTTAAAGTATAAAAAATGGATGTATAATGTATTTTATAGCTCTTTTACAATTTGTATTTCAATTTCAAAATAAAAATTGCTAAATTGTAAGCTGTTCAAATGCTCCATCAATTAATTATGTCTATTTATATCACTTACTTGCCCGGACAGATTATTTATTTTTTCAATTTCCGAATATCCCCTCCTTTTCACTTTCACTACAGTAGGGACCATGTAAACAACAATAAGAATCGAAGGACAATAACATATACTAGTAACGAATGGACCTAGTGTTTGTGATCGGGATCTATACCTGGAATGCACAGTCGTCAGATCTACTGTACCCCGACATAGGGTATATCACACACAGAATATGACAACATTATGAGAATAAAAACAAAAGCAAAAACTGTACACAATAACAAGAATATCCAAATAAACTGATAATATTCGTAGTGATGTAGTGTTTGATGGTGTTGAATGAGTATGGAGATTAGTTGTTCATTAGACTGATAATATACAGTTGAAATGGATGTAATAACTAAAGGTAAACAAATAAATAAAAGATGAGGATAAAACAATAAATAAACCAACTCACACATATATAATTCTAGTGTGACAGTGTTGTGAATGTCGAACATCACAGTTCACCCATCAGGAAAACTGAAGATAGACAACAATAGAGTACGTCAATATAATTAGTCAGAGTATAAATGCAGTAAATGTAGGAACAACTAAATACAAGTGCACCCTGTGAAGATGAAAAAGTACACAGTGATGCAGGATGGAATCAGGTAGAATGAGAACAGTATGTTGACAGATTATTTTTCTTTTTGTTTATAAGAGGTAAAGGAAAATGACTACAGAATATCTAATACGACTAATTGCTGACACATATCTTGACATAGTGTATCGAAGGTTGGGATATGGAGCATCATCTGACACTTGATGATAAACAGTATACACAGCTATGGAATAACAATACATAATATGGTCCGATTAAATTGTACTTGTAAGTAGTTGCTATTAAGGAGATAAGTGATAATACTGACATAAATAAGATCAATATGCATAGAATGAGGATAAAGGTTGGTTATGTATAGACGTATGGATGCCATGGGAAATTACTGTTGCCTTACAATATTTGAATCGGTGTTATGTATTATAGACTCTTCGTATATGCATACAGAATGACCTGTCGTTCATCTATCTCTCTTGAGTATTGACTGAGGATCCGTGGAGAGATATATAATGGAATTTGGCATACTCTAATTAATCTGGATTCACACTCTGTAACAGCGAAACATAGACTGGGCATACAATATCTCAATCTTGGATAGCAGTACAAACTAATGATATGGATGATGAAAACCAGTTTATGCCTGTCTATCTTACTAATACCAATTGAAGATAATAGATCTAATATTGACTTCACCCTCTGGTACACGACGATCAAAATGGATCACCACCGAGCATAACCAATATTTGAACTGAACATACAATATCATAATGGGCACTCCAGGTAAACCTTATCAGTATACATCCTGTTAATTGTCGACTTGATAACTATCATTTGAATCTTGGTTGGGCATACTACAGTTTGTATTGAATGGATACTTTAATTGTGGACTATGTACATTATTCATCTGAGATATAAGTGGTTGTTCTTTTAGAGCTGACCATATATATAACTGATTGGGATTGATAAAGACCAAGTGTTGATATTCAATAATCTGTGGGGATTACAATAACCTGCTGAGGTGCTTTATTTTAATTTTTTATCTGTATATGATCTGGATAGTCATGTTTAATGAGATTGCTGTATCACTTGGATGTATTTCTAAAGCGAGGAAGCTGTTAATAGCTGACTAAATATATGAGATTATACATAGTGATTGGTAATACTCTTTCAGCACAGTTATATGCTATTTTTCTCTTGCTTGATTGTCTTTAAGTGGGTAATATCTTGAACTCACTCTTCAATATACAAATAGATGTTTTTGGAACGGAGTATAATAATACCACTTTTGTAAAGTTCTTTTTTATTCTTTTCTTTCAATCTTCTCTTTCTTTCCTTTATCTAATAATGACTATTCATGAATATAATAAAATACTGTAATTAAGGTGCCTGTGCAGTAGATGGAAAGAAGGTAATGACCTTCATCTTCGATATGACAGTAATATAGGTAACAAATACTCTGAATCAATACTACGATAAAATGTACCAACACATAGTATAAATAGAGACTCTTCTATGCAGTCAAAAAGGTGCTCTACTTATATCTACCAAGATCAGTATATACTCTTTCCGACTATTACTCTCATTCCATCTGGTGTCTCTCTGAATATTTATATTTTGGCTTTCCTTATCTCTCTTTGTGATGTATCCTTTATTCTTCTACTAGTGTATTCTCTTCATGGGTTATCTATCTGGAATTCTCTTTTTGACTATTTATAATGCTTATATTCTGGTATATATGTTATTCAGTTTTGGCTTAAGGGTTGTCTGTATTCTGCTCTCTATGTTGCTTGTTTTATGGTGTTCTAGGTCAAAGTGTATACCTAATATACCCAAGAGTAATTCTTTATTATCATACTCCTAGTTCTATTATCTTGTATTGATACTCTCCACGATAAAGTACCTTGTGTTGTCTCCTATGATGTATGAATAGGTGTTGCTCGGGTACTTATGATTGTATGATGACCATAATGTGTAGTAGACTGACTTTCTCTTATTAGATCTCTTACTCGTAATCAAGAAGTTGTAAGTAACAGATACAACATATTATGAACTCAATATTTACACTCTTATCTATTGATAGTGTAATCATTAACAGCCCAGCAACATTCCTCTACCTTTATCATCAACTGGATATCTCATGTATGGTATGTAACTTACTCCATGTCATAACAATACATGAAATTAACTTCCCTTTGCTGATAGGTGTCCTATCTTCTGTATGAATGGCATATGTATGTACATGAATAAAATACAGACGATACAATTACTCATACTATTTCTATCTTTAGTTCTATGCTATGTAACCCAGTAACTACTGTATATGATGCTTTCTTGTTTGTGGTATGTATTCTATATGTTGTCTGGTATACAGCATGCTAACTGTGTTTTTTCTATTAGGTGGGTAGCTATAACTAAAAAGATTAGATGTAAGTAAATGCCGTGTTGTCTATATATGCTGTTTACTAATACAACTTCTTTAGCATATAGTATAATCAATACAGCTTAATGAATACCTTTATTTCTCTCTGTCACAATGTACACTGCCTGCCATCTCTATCTGATAAAACATACAATGCTTTTTCTCCCCATCTATCTCTATCTCTCTCAACATACAATGATCACAATGCTTCTTATACTCTATGGTGATTCCATAGATGGAATAACCAGTTTTATATTCATTCCAATAGCTTTATTCAGTGCAATAGTTTATTCTATTTATAATAAAATACATTTGATATGCATTACATACAATAAAAACCAAAATAACAACGTTTATATGACGATTTATGATATGTATCTGTCCAATAGTGACTGTGTATATGATGAGCATGTATCCAATAGAGACTGTATATATGAATCTTTCGTCCGAGTTAATGTCACGTGATTAAAAATGGCCGGTCCGAAGTATTACGACTGATAACATCCCGTCTGTTAAATTGTTAGATTCGTATACGTCCTGAAAAGTCGGACTATTCCGCCTAAATCAGTCGTTCTGTCCGTTATTAGTCGTCCAAATCTTTCATAGTGTATACACCTCATGGAAGTTATATACTCAGGGATAAAACAAATGAATTCCTAACAAGAGATATACCAACTTCTCATATCAAACTAATTAGTGTTGACAATGTACAACCTGAAGAAGATCATTACGAGGTTGAAGCTTTAATAAATCATAGAGGTGAAGAACCTAACTATGAATAAAAAGTCAGATGGAAAGACTATTCAGCTGCTTATGATTCATGGCAGACAGCAGATACCTTTGATTCACCTGAACCAATTAAAGCATATTGGAAAAGAAGAAATAGAGGTGAAAACGTTCCTTCATTCAGGAAAGAATAAAACCTGCAGACATAGAAAAGTCTGACAGAAGCAAACGATCCAAAAAGACAAGGTCCAATTGTGAATTTATGTGCAGTTAAATTCAATGGATGTCAAAAAGTAGGCAGCGAGAGTATATCAAAATTGATTATAATCTTTATTCCTTATAAAAAACACCAAGATCCCTTGTTCTTCAGTTATATTCTAACTATATACACTACTAAGCCACTATATAAACATTGATATAGTGAGATTCAATATTGAGGTTGACAAGTAACCAGATGATATCCTATTAGTACTTCATTCGCCCCCACCAGACTTGACCCATGGTTAAATCGATTCAGTTGGAGTTGGTATGCAATAGGATTCATTTGATAGGTTATCTTGTTCTTCTTTGTTATATCTTCAGTAAGTAAATAAAAGTCGTGTGCTTGCATCCAGTTTAGGTAGTACAATTACTGATTTTTTCGTGAACGTATGGGATATTTTCTTCTGGTGCTTTCTTTGGTTTCTGCACGTCGTTTTTCATGATTGTTTGAGGTATTGCCTTTTCCTATAGCTTCCTCTTCTTCATCACTCTTTGTTTTCATAATTATTTCTTTGAATCTTTTACTCGGTTTGTAATTAACGTCATTTAGTCTATTGTCAAGCTTCTTTCTCTTCAGTTCCTTGTCAATGTTCACTACTTTTCCAGTATGATCCTTTCTCACTTTATTCCAATAAGAAACGATCGCACCTGTATCAGTAAAGTCATTTGCTTTGACCCATGAATTGTGTTCATCACTGTAGTTCTTCCATTTAACGAAATACTGTCGATGGCCTATTTTGCCGTTATCAGTAATGATGTAATCAATCTCATATAATGAGTCACTCAATACAACAGCATCTTTGTGTATAGCTTTTAATTCGGATGGAACGTAGTGTCTGCCGATTAACATCTTAGTGCTATCTTCGCGCAGTAGATAATTTCCACCTTCAGTCACTCTTTCAATTAAGAAGGGACCTTCATAGGCTGGTGCAAGTGCATTTTGTCTGTCGATAACCTTAGCCATTACAAAATCACCTTCTGCAAACTTCACCTGTTTATTCTTCTTGTCAGCTTTCTTGTGATTTGCTTCATCGACGATCTTATGTCTATCAGAAATTGCAGGGAACACAATTTGTGACATATAGTCAATTCTTTTTAACAGTTCGTCGTTCGACATATACTCTTTCTGCTTCTCGTTTCCTTCTTTGTCAATGTAGTTTATAGGTGCATTCATATTTCTAGCAAACATCAATGAGAAAGGAATACTCTGCAGTTTTGTGGATATTTTGTTATTCATCCATAGCTGGATAGCAGGTAGGAATAGATACCAACCTTCCGTATTTCCTTCTACAGCTTTGGCTAATGATCTTTTTGTAGTTTGTACGTATTTCTCTGCTAATCCATTCCCTTGAGGATGATATGGAGTACTATATCTCTGTTCAACCTGCATGGATTGGACAATAGTTCGTGTAGTTTACTAGTAAATTCTGTTCCATTATCAGAAGCAATAAAGAATCTAGGTAAACCCACAATAGCGAAAACATCGATCATTGCAGCTGCTACTGATTTTGCTGTCTTATCAACCAAAGGTTTCAAGATAAGAAATCTAGTAGTAACATCCACTAGAATCAGAATATATGTATATACATTATTTACCGATCTAAATGGGCCTGCTAAATCCATTACATAACCATCACCTGGTAAGTAACAGTATATGGATCTCTGTGGTAAATAACCTCTTTTGGTTATATTATACTTTACACATATAGGACATGCACTAACACAATCAATTGCATCTTGCAGTATTTTAGGCCAGCTGATATTCTGGTTCTTTATCACTCTTACGATATTATCAGCACCAAAGTGTCCATTTTCAGCATGTGCTTCATGTAATAGCCTTTTACGCTCGTCAACCGGTACTTCAACATAGTTTCTATCACTTAGTTTATGTTTGGTCTGTATATAAGCAATCATTTTTTTATCAACCACATCATCAACTGATTCAGGCTTAAATGATTTACCAGGACGTAAGGCGTGCTTAGGTTTATATTCATATTTATGATGTTCTACATCATTCATCCCCTCCTCAAGATCACGATCTGATGGGAAGAGTCTACTCAATCTGTCAGGTAACACATTCAATACTCCTTTTATATGCACCACATCAAAATCATAATTCAATAAAGTATCAAACCAAGCTGCAAAATGAATATTGATGGGTGTTTGGGAAAATGATAAGTTAGAGAACGGTGATCAGTCTGAATAGTGAAATGGCGGCCATGCAGAAATTGGTGAAATTTCTTCAATGCAAATACTACGGCCAACAGTTCTCGCCTATGAACTGGCCATCTTGTTTCACAATCAGTCAATGATCTCGACTGGAATCCAATGTATCTTATCTTTACAATGGTAGTCTGCCCCTGTTTAACAGTGTCGTTATCATTTTGATTAATATGACTATCAGTTTGACTATTATTACTCAGTGTTATGTATTTGTCTTTCTGAAATAACACTGCACCAATCGCATGCACTCGCATCACAAGCCACAAACAATGGTTTAGCAAAATCTGGGGCACTTAAAACGATTTAGAGGTTAATATTTCTTTTATGGAATCAAAATCTTCTTTCAATTCTGAATTCCACTCTATTAACACTCTATCGCCATTATTACGCAACCTGTCCAATCTCCATGTCACTCTGGATGCAAGAGGACAATGTTCACGCATATAGTTAAATACACCCAGTGTTCGTTGTAATTCTTTTCCTGTCTTTGGATAAGGCCATTCATGGACATTAGCTAGACGCTCGGGGCATAGAGATCGTCCTTGTTTGCTAATAATCTGGCCCAGAATTACTACACATGATTTTCCAATGTGTGCCTTTTCCTCATTCAGTATCATTTTGGCAGCCGTTAACCTTTCAATTGCGGTACGTACTAGCTCAAAATGTTTTTCCATATTGTTCTCTCTTGTGACTAATATCACATCGTCGATGTATACATAACAATTAGGTATATCCCCCAATATGCCGTCCATCACACGACTAAAGTGAGAACCCATATGTTTAATGCCAAAGCAAGCAGAACGCCACATCAGACTCTCATTACGATGTCTGAACGATAACTTTATTCTGTCACTCTTCTTGACTTTTAATCTCATATACGCATTACTACAATCCAGTAGGGTATAGATTTCACAAACGTTGACCTCTTTATAGATATGAGCCGGCAGACTCAAACAGTATTTATCTGTAGGTTTAGTTATGCTATTTAGTTGACGTAAATCCATACAACCACGCCATTTCAATGTGCCATCATTGCTTTTCTTTGAGGCAAATGTGATAGGATTATTCCATGGGCTTGGAGTTGCAGGTACAACATACCCATTCTTCTTCCACATGGCTACTGTTTCATCAAATACAGGCATCATGGAATCAGCAATAGGATATTGCTTACGAAAACAGTGTTCCCCTTCTGGTGTATCAATTACCACTTCAGAATGGGGTAAAGAAAAAAGATCTCGAGGGTCTATTTCTAGATTCTTTTGGAAGAATGGTTTTAATGCTTCCACCAGAGCTTCATGTTCAGTTTCAGTGCCAGCATTGGAGATGTTAGGTTGATATTGGACATCATCAACTGTGTCATCCGATACGACCTTATTATCATCTGCATTTATTGCTACACCTTCTACCCTCAACCCAATTTTATCAAATATGTCTCCACCACCAAATATTACATTGATATCTTGGGGTAGTTTTTCAAGACATAAAACTCATGCTGAATCTGATAACCATTGTATCTTATACTTAATGGTTCAGTCTTTCCCATAACTTGACTATTATGGTCATCTGCGAGTGATACAGTTTTTAATGAGCATTTATTCAGCTTTATCTTCAATTGTTTTATTAGCCTTAAACTAAATACAGAAATATCTGCTCCAGCGTCAATCTTTGCTATCAATCTATGGTTTTCATAGAGAAAAGGAGACAAAGGAGCATGAGGGTTTTGAGTGAGTATATTATGATCATCAGTCATGACTTTCTTTCGAGTAGTCTGTAATACTAATATCTGTTTCATACCTTCTGATGTGTCCATCTTACTCTTGTCTTTTCTCGTCTTTATCTGCTTGATAATATCTTGGAAGAGTGTGGTACTATGCCCTCCATTCTCTCCCTCATATATCTTATCAGCAGGATGGATTTCTTCCTCCTGTGTATTGTTGCGCAACACTAGGTTAACACCCACGTTTCTGGATTTACCAGTGTTTTTCCAGGCATCGTTGGCTACATCTTTTGAATTGTTTTGATCAGTATTATTTTCTTTACGAAACTTCTCAATAAACAATTCACGTTGGGTCCTTAATGTCCCTGTGTAATTACCTTTGCCCCCTGCTTTTTCTTCTGGTGTTTGTAATACAAACGGAATTGGCAGGTTGTTTTGCACATAATAACCTCTGCACTGGTGGCGATATTTTCTTGGTTGACCACAATATGCGCAGAGGCGAGGAGATTTGGTTACTGTTTTTGCAGGCACTGCTTCAGCAATCTGTTCTATTTTGCTTTTTAAAACAGTTTTCTGCTTCTTATGTGATTCACTATCATGATCAACGTTATTATATTGTTCATCATATTCGATGGTGTCATATTTCGAAGGTGCCACTAACCTATTGTCAGCATAATTTCTGCTCCTTTTATTATTAGAGTTTAATGTGGAATTAGCCGTATACGCTTTATCCAACTCATTGACTAGTATGTGAGCATGTTCTTGCATCACACCTATAAGAGTCAGGATGTCATCGTCTTTGTGCATTGGTTCAGTATTTCCTGAATTCCCATTACGTAATGCAGGTAGACGTGCCTCTAACAATTCCCTAGCTACTGGTTGCAATCCTTGTAACCAATATAATACCATACAGAAATTATCATCCGCTTGGACTTGTCGCATTGCCCAGTAATATCTCTCTAGGTACTTGCTGTAGGATTCATTGTACTTCTGTCGTACTTTAATGAGCTCCATACCCCAATCGTAAATGGATTTGGTTTCCAGATACGTTTTGATCAGTTCACTCTTGGCTTCTGCCCATGAACTTATAACCACTGTGGCCTTGTTATCAAACACTCTACAAGACCAATATTTATTCTGAAGACTGTTAGAAAGGTCAAAAAAATGTTTCAGTGTTTGGCGCCAATGATCCTCTATGATAGTGTTACTATTCGTAAACACTGATTCAAAAGAAATCAAATAGTCTTCGATTGTCTCTGACACTTTGGCCCTGTTATCAATCTCAACCTCATTAGCATAGAATATCATGCTAGTAAAATTAGAACGCCTGATATTGAAATGAGGAATGGTTTTCACATCCATATTGTATCTACTGTGAACTACAGACTTCTCTTCCGTCTTCCTTGTTTTTACCTCAACTTTAGCCGTTGATTTTATCAAGCATCATAATGAGCAACTAAAGGAGCAAGGGTAGCTAATTAAACAGCATTTCTTAAAGGATCTACTGACAATGCTTTAATTTCATTCAAGATTGTTTCTCTCACCGTTTCAAAGGTATGAGATATATTCATTGAATTTTCGGGTACTTTTAATCCTCGTTCAATCACACATCTATAATAAATCCACATATCAATATTATTACCAACATTAGTGATAACAAAACCATCAGTTTACCAGTACAAGAACATCAAGAAGCGAACATTATCAGTTCTAAACTAAGTTTAAAACTTCCTTCTCGACTAGCCCCATCATTCAGCAAGAGACGTTTCTCTGCTTTTTCACCACCTATGTCACCTGAGCCTACTAAGAGCGGTACAAAATCTCTCTTATCTCGTAAAGAAAGGATGACCATTACTGATCGCAACCGAAGCTTGGTACTGCGTGATCGTACTATCCCATCTACTGCTTCTATTTTGAAGAAGAAAAAGATTAATGCTTCTTCAGCTAAGGCTGCAATTGAGGCTACAACTAGCAACACTGAATCATTATCATCTGATGTACAACCTAGTAACATTGATCTTATTACAACATCCAATGAGGTTGACTCTAATGAATCTCAGGATCATATGAGTACACCTGTTGTCTCTCCATCTGGTAATACGCATGTATTACCATCACCTGCTCTCCCATCCATGGATTTTGACCATGCTAATACTCCTGAATGGGCAATCTACTTCCATCGTACAATGCGAGAACATGAATGCGCTTTAACCAATTGGATATTCTAGTCCAAGAAATCACCCATTTACGATCAGAATTGGAAATAACTCGTGCAGCACTTTCGGCATCCGACGAGCGATATCAACAGCTTCTTTTGAGATTTGAATCAAAAGATTTAACTCCCGTTGTACCTAAAACAGCCATCGTGGAACAAGAGGATATGTCACTTGATCCCGTGACTGCCAATTTCCCTGCCCTGGCTTCTTCTGCTCCCGTACGTGGTACTAAAGCATCTATTTATGCTTCAACCGATTCATATGCTGCACGTGCAGCTGCACATATCCCTCCTCCCAATCGTCGTCCTGCTAAAAGAAGCATTACACGTAAACGTGTTTCTTTGGCTCGTCAGTTTCTCCCTCCTTCAGATGATCAAGGATTTACTTACCTATACATGCCCATCCGAGTAAAGAGTCGTCCTTCTGAGACACGTAAGACTTTGTCCACATTAGGATTACCCTCTCACCGTGTTCTCGACATTTGCTATCCTACCAATGGAATTTTTGGTGTTTTGGTTCACAACGATTTTGTTAGTAATGCCACTTCTATCCTTGCCAAATACGGTATTGCTCTAATGGACAATTTTGATCCTACTGCTGAATCTATTCTTAAGGATCCTAGTTTTGCTAATGATTCTAAGTATATTCGTCAACAGATCGCTTTGGCCCTTCATCAGAATAGGCTGTTGAAGGTTCTCCATCGACTGCGACAACCTGTTTGTTTTGCTGCTGCTCCTTCTTTCCTGAGTCAATCTTGGATATATCAGGAACAATATGACAGCTTCTTGTCTGATCACACTTCTCGCCCTACTCCCATCAATAAGAACTCTTCAGAAAAGGTTATGGAGAAATTGGCTGCCAATTTCCAAGCCTCTAATGACAATAATGACCTCGATATGGACCAAGCTGATGGTGAACCAGCCAATACTCAATAGATGAGTATTTATGATGATATCGATTTATCAACTCCTTATGAACCATCCACTCCTTTAATTTCTTTACTGAAGTTATGCTCACTAAATTGTAGAAGTCTCGTCAAAACAGGTAATCCTGATTTGCAAAGAGGCTTTATTCGCTATCTACGTTCACTTAAGCTCGATATTATGTAACTCCAAGAAACCCATGCCAACTCACCGTCAATTCAAACCTCCCTCGATATGCAACTACAATGTCATTCCTCTATCTGGACTAAACACTGTGGTATTGTATCTATGAACCCTTCTATGCTACTTACTCCTATTTTAATTACCATTGACCAACGAGTCATAATATGCACATTATCACACATCAACAACCTTTTCAAACCCATCACTCTCGTTAACATTTATGGTCCTGCCCAGCCTACTGACCGACCGCAATTTTATCAGAACTTACTTCAACTTCCTCATTTTCAAATGGATGGTCCCTCGTCCAATTTGAACATGTTGATATTGGGTGACTTCAACTTGCATGTTTCTGATTTTACCAGTTCTCCTTCCCCTGATCCATCTTGCTCACGTTCATTGTGGTGTCATATGCTTGTTAATTCCTTTTTCTTGAGCTCAGTTAATGATGTTCCTACTTATCGTAGTGGCAACTCTTCATCGTTAATTGACTATATATACACTTCTTCGGATCTACATCAACATCTACATCGTTCTAGTGCTGAATTTATTAACTCGAACTGGACTGATCATGCTATTCTCACGGTATCATTTCATTTCACTAATAATTGTCAGGGCCATGGATTATGGAGAGCAAATCCAGCACTAGCCAAGAACCCTTACTTTGTCAATGAACTATATAAGCAGCTAGACTGGTATCACAGTGAACTAACTGAGTCTTCTTCATCTCCCCAAGTTCAATGGGATGCGATCAAGGATATAGTCAGAAAGGTAGCTAGAACAATTGGTCGCCGGGCAGCATCCTACCGCAATCGTGCACTTCTTCGATTTCAACGTTCAAGAAATAAGCTTCTTCGAAAATGCCATGGCAATCGATCAATAGTCTCGGATAAACTTCTTCTTCTTGAGAAATTGATTGGATCCCTCCAAAATGAAATAGCCCAGAATGACATTCTTCGGGCTGGGAAACACTGGAGAGAGAATGGGGAGAAATCTGCTGGATACCTAAAGCGTTCAATCACATCTCGTGCGGTTAAGCGTAATATTGAATCTTTTCTACACCCTGTTACATCTGAGATATGTACCTCTACACCCGACCTACAATCTGCAGCTTGTGCTTTCTACTCTGATCTGTATACCCCTACTGATATAGATAGCCATAGCGTTGATATATTATGTTCTTCTATCCCGGAGTCTAGTCTCTTAACTGCATCCTCTCATCCTGCTCTTCTAAAGAAGTTTGACATTGTGGATATTATATCTGGTGCCAAACGATCTCCTCGTCATAGTAGCCCAGGAACTGATGGTATTCCGTATGAGATATTATCTATTCTTTTGAATCATCCTGAAACTGCTGATACTGCTGTCAAAGTCTACAACGATGCTCTTCTTCGATCAATATTTCCTATAAGCTGGAATAAAACTTCAATGGCTTTACTTCCAAAGAAAGGTGATTTAGCTAATCTTCGGAATTGGCGTCCAATATCACTGATCAACACAGATGCAAAAGTATTTACACGACTTCTTAACGCTAGACTGATGCCTTTTATATCCAAATGTATATCTTCAACTCAGCTTGGGTTCATGCCTGGTCGCTTTATTGCTGAGAATGGTCAGATGGTCAATATTATCCAGTTCATAGCGACTAAACAACAATCTTCTACCATCGGTCTTCTTCTCGACCAAGAGAAAGCTTATGACCGTGTTCACCCAGATTACGTTCGCAAAGTTATCCTTAAACTTGGAATTCCAAACCAAGTTGTGTCGTCTATCACTAGCCTCTTCTTCAATACAGAAATCTCAATTAACATAAATGGACACATTACCCCTGAACCTGTTCTCCAACAGCGTGGTCTTCGTCAGGGTGACCCTTTGAGTCCTCTTCTGTTTAATATAGCATTTGATCCTTTCCTCCGTACTGTCCAACAAGATTCACATTTCACTGGTTTCGATTTCTACCATGAGACAAGCACCTCACCCCATAGCTTTCGACCCTCTTCTTCAATCCGTACGTTGTCTACACCTTTCAGTCAATTATCTATAGTACAAAATGTGATTCCACAATCATTTCGGCCCTCAATTCTCCCCATCAAAGTCCTTGCATACGCAGATGATACTATTGTGTTTCTTAGGAACCAAAATGACTTCTTTTGCCTAGAAAATTAGATAGATGTATATCAGAAGGCATCCAACGCTAAACTGAACTTATCCAAAACCAATGTTCTGTCATTGTCAGGCTTACCTCATCCAGCTTGGCAATCATTCCTCTCCTCAAAAGACATCACCACTTGGCACGATCGTCATTCACCATCTGCCCTCATCTATCTTGGTTACCCTATTTGTTCATCTATGCAGCAAAAGAATCTATATGTTAGCCAACTACTTCATACTATGCGACAATCCTGTCAAATACACTCACAACGCAATCTCTCTGTTCGGGGACGTGCAACTGTTCTCAACACTCTGATTCTCTCCCGTCTGTGGCATGTCATGCGCTTGTTTTCTTTCACCTTATCTCAGCTTGCAGCTATTCGTAGTATTAGTTCCAAGTTTATTAACCACAGAATATTTCCCCTCATTCGTTTTGATATGCTGACTCGACCTCGAACTCATGGTGGCTTAGGTGTTATCAGTCCTTTTCTCCAGCAGAATGCATTACAATGGCGATGGTTGAGGCCACTTTTGGCATCAGACACTTGCTTTTCTTCTATTTCCTGCCATTCTTTGCCGTATCTAAAAGCAACTCTTCATTGGCTATATTCATCTAGTCAATTCCCTTCATACCGATGGTCATTGCTGTTTCCTGAATGCCGGTCTTTTCTGTGGTCTACAAACAGAACATACACCTCCTCTCTTTCGACGTTTACCAACATCTTTCGAGCCATGGATGCTATTCCTCGTAAATTTGATAACTGCCATACTACAGCAGAAACATGTCTCCGACTTCCATTGACAGCACTAATCGTTCACTCTCTTCCTCAGGGCTCTCCCTCTTTGACTACTTTTGTGGATCCTATCTCTCTTTTTAAGCATCATCCTGGTATCAAAAAACTCCTAGGATTCCATGTGTTTTACCACGATCCAGAACTACAGATAGTCCGCCTTCGTACTTCTGGTGAATTTAACTCATTTCCTAACACTGCTAAACAAGTTATTAGATGGCTGCTTTCTCGTAAACTCATTCTTCAACCTTTTTTCCTCGCTCTCTTTCGCCCTGCTCCTAGAATTGATCTGCAACTACCATACGATGATCCAAGTGTTCTGCTACCTTTTGTTCGATCTTATCTTTTATCAACACCCTTGCTAGCTGATCGATCATCACTCTTTCCCCCTTCTCCAATTAATCGTGGATCTATTCAAGAATACAAAGCATTAATATCTCCTGCTCTTACAGTTGCCCCACCTCTCGATTCTTCTTTGTGGACTGTATTCTGGACATTACCTATTCTGTTACCTGCTCGCACTATCCTATATCGTGCACTTCATCAGAAAATACCTGTTCGATCTCTACTTCATCGGATGAACCCCTCATTGCATACATCTCCACACTGTCCTCGCTGTTTAGCTCAAGGTGATAGTCAAGTTGAAACCTTCCATCACTTCATGTTCACCTGTCCTTCTCTAAATACTATCTGGAAGAGTATATTTGCTGAATACTTTTCTCCCAACATAACCGATGATCAGTTGGAATCTTTCCTCATTCAGCTATTCCATCTCAAAGGATACAATCCTCGTCTTTACCCTCTCTTTGCTTGTGGTGTTCAGGCCATATGGTCTGCTCATTGGCGACTTGTATTTGATGATAAGCCGTTTCTTCCAGTTGTTCTCTATCACTCTGCTCTTAAACTGCTTGCTCAGCTGTATGCTGAAAACTCTTTAACTTAACTAGGTACTAGTTATTCATTTCTCATTTCTTCTTTTATTTTATTATTATTTTATACCCAGTCCGTTCCACCTCTTTACATGTGTTACAGACTTTAAATAAACGGAGCATCGTCTCCCCTACAAACCAAAAAAAGGTATAGGATATATCTTTACTCGAATTACTCTCACGAATTACGACAGAAGCAGAAGATGATGAAGCGGAAGTTTCATGATAAGGACTGTGTATGGACGCACTGGTACCTCTCACCTCCTCATTGACCGTCACTGTTCTATTATCAGTGAACGTGCCAGAATTACCAGCTACACTCTCATCGGCAGAGGATCGACTCATTCTTGAGTTATCGTCCTCTCCAGCAACATTTCCCCTCTGATGCTCAGTCAACCCACTGCTCCCCTCATTTTGAGTTTGGAATACAGTTCCTCGGGCGGTGAGACCAAGAGAAGGCATGTTACCAGTTAACCTCTGAGTAGAAGGCAGACTAGGAAACCCTTGGTGTTCCGATGTGTCATGACCATCCATGTCCACATCTTCTTCTTCCAAGTTCATCTTGGACATCCTAGTGATGGGCTGTCCCATATCCCCCGTTACGTTTCAAGTTGTTATTTATCATGTTATTAATTTCCATTTTAATGATAATAAAAGTTTTTTTTTAGAAAGTGAGTGATCGAGATTGTGTATATGTTTATAGATCAATATGATGATATAAAAAAATGTGAATTTATGTGCAGTTAAATTCAATGGATGTCAAAAAGTAGGCAGCGAGAGTATATCAAAATAGATTATAATCTTTATTCCTTATAAAAAAGACCAAGATCCCTTGTTCTTCAGTCATATTCTAACTATATACACTACTAAGCCACTATATAAACATTGATATACTGAGATTCAATATTGAGGTTGACAAGTAACCAGATGATATCCTATTAGTACTTCACCAATAACTGAGATCTTTTTCCAAATATATTTTCTTCACAAAGAAGTTTTTTTTAACGGGTTTTTATCGAGCTCACGTTATGATCACCATACAATACAAATTTTTTTTTGATCTATCATACACACATTGGGAGGATACAATAAAGTAGACCAGAACAAGACAACAATAACTTATCGCAAGGACGTATCTACATACTGGCAGGGGGTAATGATATATCCATTATCAGATATATCAATCAAGATAACCAAATCAGCACTGGATTACTCTCCCAATGATACCTGTGTCACTTGGTGAACTCTTATCTATATTTATAATCCACATAATACCCTTGTATGTCTTAGTTACTAGAAACATATATAATAACTAGGTGTATCTATTCATGGATGAAGGGTTGAATGTACTCGGATATATACTGCACTCACAATAAACTCTCCATCCATCCACAGTATATCCACTCTGTGTAAATCCCCCGTATATAAAGTGCTAATCATATACATCCATAACATACCCCAGCTTAACAATGGCCACTACTCTCCTATATCCATAGGTCAAGATCGATAGTATGTACTCATATATCAAAGGTTGAAGGTACTGGGATGTATACTGCTCTCATAATAAACTCTTTACCCGTTGATAGTATATTGACTCTGTATGACTCGGATATATAAAGTGGAGATCTTATATATCCATAACATTCTCCAGTTTACTCTTCTACGTCCATAGCTCTTCATTTATTGTATCTACTCATATATCAAAGGTTGAAAGTACTGTAATGAATACTGGAAGCACAATAAACACTTTATCTATTCGTAGTATATCGACTTCGTGTGCCATTCCCCATACAAATTAAAAATTCGTATATATATATTCATAATACGCTCCAGGAAAGCCATATGTACTATATATCTGCTCCTTTTGACTCTCTTTGATAGTAATAATATTGTTGCTCATTTATTAGTGTAAGTATAAGTATCATCTACATATAAGTGTCTACTTCCAGATGAGTGCAGATAAGCTACATTCCTTGCTTCGTTCACTCTGATGATTACGCCATGTAGTCATCTCAACTATATTCAACTCTATTTAGCTTTTTACACTTATAAGAACCATAAAAACAACAATTATTGTTATTTATACTCTTATTTTATACTGACGTGGAACCGAATGAGTACTAATCTGTTGACTTCACTTGACCAGTTTTTATGTTTATTTACTAAATCGTTTACTATACACTCCAAGTACGGAGGGAAAACTTACAGAAAAATTTCTCTCAAGTTTTTACTAAACAATAAACTGTGATACTCACTGAATTGATGGGGTATGTGATTTACCCAATGAGATGAATTAACCATCTTACTAAATCCTGAAGAGAGATATATAAATTAAAATGAAGTACGGTATTCACCTTATTTTGTGCTCCAAACCCGAAGGGCAAGTACATTTCCTTCCCTTTAGCGTAGGTCAATTTTTTACCAAAGGTCGAAAATTTTCTAGAGATAGGGGAAGGACAAATGTACCGTAATTAATTAAAAAAATAAAAAGTCGATTTCAATCCCCGCACAATAGTTAAAATGTCGAAATGAGCAAAATGCAGAAGGAATGAGAAGCGATCCCGGATAGAAAAAATTATATCGAGATAGCCCTAAGCGTGTTGAATAGTATATCCAAAAACCAGAGATGGATGGCTACTAATTGTTGAGATATACCGAAAAAAGTAATCTCAGATATTCGAAATGGCGAGATTCTAAGCAGAGAAATCATTTTAATTTCAATCTAAAATGATATCATGTAATAAACATAACATTGATGAACATATACACTCCATTTATTTTTCAATAAAGCAAATTTAATATTTAGGGCATTTGGCTCATGATTATCAAGAATACATAACATGATTATCATTGGAACGCTACATAAAAATTTATTAAGGGGTTTATGACCCATTCAAAATATGTAACTACTACCAGTTCATCTGTAGTGCATCATTAAGTAGCCTTAGTAATTCATCATATGTATATCTCATTAACAAAAGTATAAATACTATAAAACTATATTCAAATAAAAGGCATCTATTTTACCTATCTTGTCGCCTATATTTTATCAGGTTATACAAATACTGCTTATTACGAAATGACATAGCAATAATTATCAATCAAATCAGGTGGATCATTAGCAATCAAAAGAACACACGCAATATTATAAATCACAGAACATACGATAGATTATAAAGCAACTAACATATACACTCTATACATTATCTGACTAAGAAGCTGTCATACTCTTATTATTAATCATAACTTAGCCCTTTGTAAAAACATATAAATACCCATCATCTTTTATTCAATAAACGATATATTTTACCTACCACTTAAATAACAAGTACCTTACATACAAAACTTATAACCACCTATTAAGAAAGGTGACACCTTATACACAAAACTTATAACCACCTATTAAAAAAAATAACAGGATCGAAAATATAACATTCGTTACTATCTTTTATATTGCTCATTACAGGGGTCGAACCTGTGACCTTGGCGTTATTAGCACCACGCTCTAACCAACTGAGCTAAACGAGCTTAGCTTAATTTGTAAATTTTGGGATAATTAGAGACAAAATGCGTATAATATAACAGATACAAAATGCCAAATGCTTAACAAGAGTAAATCTCAAAAGAGAACCAATTATCGAAGTAATAAAGTGTTTAAAAGATGATGTTTATTTCTTATTAGGTTGAGGGGATATTTATATTAAATTAAGTACCATAGAATTAACGAGAAGAATAGATCTGTAGCATGGAGGAAGCTAGAATGGAAGGGACTAGAGCAAGTATCATTCATGGTAAGGAAGTATCTGGAAATGATCTTGGTGTTGTGTGGATACTACTGGAAAGTGCCAGAATCGGTAGAGTCAGAAGGATTGTTGACATATTCGGTAGTTAGTGTGACCTTACGCTTTGAGCGTCTCTTGGTTGGGATCTTGGGCCTGAAACGTCGTTTGATTGGTCTATGTGGGACATGGGGAAACAAGGGTTCTTTATATGGCTGAGGTACCATTTCGACATCGACAAATTGTCAGATCGTATTGGTGTAAGTGATCTTAGGTTGATTATAGAACGGATAACCAGGCTATGTACAACAGGTACACTATGGTCCAAAGCTGGGTAGTCAGTCCTAAGCACCATCATACTCCTACTATCCAATTATGATCAGCCAATCATATCAAAGGTAGAATTGATTAGTAATCTGATATAGAATGGGTGAGAATATAAAAGTGAAGATTTAAGAGTAATATGACTTGTTTATAATGCCTATGGCTATATTAGTTAAAGAAGTGCTTTTGTTTGAATAAAAGGGCTTTGTTATTGGGCATAAATGTACGATTTAATGTACTTCCCATTTTCTTTTATTATTTGACAGAGAAGTACCTACTAAACACAGTCATATAACTTGGCAACAAATGGGTTACTTTATTGGAATACCGCTTTTTATTCTGAATTAAATCTTTGTTTACATTTTGATAACTTTGTGGTCCTTTTCTATTCTCTCTTTGTCACCTTTTTTGTAATGTGGACAAATATGAATAATCTCACTCTTAATGGCACTAATGTAGCTTATGGGAATTATTAAATAGAGAAGAAAATAATGAGTTTATTAGATATATGTGATATCTCCAGCTGTTTGTTGAACATTATCTCGGAAGATATAGTATGGAGCTACTATTTTATATTCCAACGAATCTTTGTATGACTGAATCAGCCCAACCTGATACTTGATGTCGTTGAGACTGATTACTGCATATCTTTTCGGCTGACCAGGCCTATTCATCCGGACTACAGGAAGAGTATTATCGTATTCTGCTGCCCTGTGCTCTTTCATCAACTCTACCAAGACAAGAAACTGTGAATCATCCTCTACCAAAGAATTGTTATGCTCAAGGTAAAATACAACTGAGCCAACAAACCAGCGGAAGGATCTAGGTATAAATGTTGAATACCTAGTGTTATACTGATAATAGAAAATGGAGATTGACTTACGAATTGTAGAAAGCATGGAATAGAACAAAGTGGTTACCTCGACGAGATTCTCTTCTAATTCTTTTATACATCAATGAACCATATACATGGGTGGACAATAATGCTCGGGCAGAGATCTCAAAGGATGTGTTATGCAGTGTACAGGATGCAGAACGGGCATAGTATTTTCTGAGCTCTTTCATGATAGTTCGGGAAGGAACATTTTCAATCGGTATATCTGTGGACAAATCAACATCAGCAAATGGGCTCCATAATTGATGACCGAGGTCATATCTGGAGGAAGATTGGAGTTCTTTATAATCGTCAAGCGATGTCCTTTTTGGCTCTACAATATCAAGCACACTGGGTATGTTGATTGAGATGTTAATGGCACTTCGAATGGCTAGTCTTTCAACTACGTTTCCCGCATTTTTTCCAGAGAGAACTCTACTTTTAATAAGCTTAGAGTAACGACCAATATTACGCTCCATTGCTCGTGCGCTATAAGATCTCATACAACCATTCTTTCTTGTTATATGGCCTATATGTGTCAAGTAGTGGTTATTTGGTGTAAAAACAGCAAGAGACAAGCGTTCTTCATCAATCTCCTCTCTCAAAAACGAATGCCACACTCTAAAGCACCTGTAAGACAAAGTGATTTTAGGGTATTTCTATTTGATATTCTATCTTCTAACTTACTCCTCCATCTCAGTAATGAGACTTTCTGTTAGCTCCCACTGTAAAGCAATAGAACATCCTCTTACCAAGCTCAGCAACACCTTCTTTACTATTTCACCCTCCAACAGAGGAACTATTAATGTTGGGACAACATATAGTAAGAAATCAATAAAGTCGATTGCCCTTGCACCATCAACCTTCTGAATCAGGTTATCCCAACTCCCTTGGAAGGAGGTTGGTATATGCTTCTGTGATTCCTTTATCTGATGACCAGCTGCTTCCAACTCTTTTTTATCGACAAAGAATGTATAGGCCTTATCAACATTTGTTGGGCGAAAGGAAACATTATACTTGGGAACAATGAGCTTCAAAACAAATCTTCCTATTCCCTGACCAAGCAAGTGCATTTCGTCAAGGCCAAAAAATGATGATCCACAGAAGGTTGGAAGACTAGCAAAAATAGTAGGTGGACAATCTGTGTCTCCTAATAGAAGTTATCATATCTTTAGAAACTGGGTGTAATAGATTGTTATACAACTTACCTCATTGCCATTGACAAAATCGGATACCGGTCTAATATTCGCTTCACTATCTCTGTAGTACATAACACCAGGATTAACAGCTGAACTCTCACCTTTCACAGAACATATTCTACAACCAAATTTGGCTCTATGTCCTTTATGGTGAGCAAATTTGGAGACCTATTTGTTATACAAATTATATTACTAATGTCTATTTCTCTTGTTTATGTGCTATTCACAATCTACCTGGGGAATGTCACCAGTAGCCATTACCATATGCACTCTTCCTTTGATCACTTCACCAGAGCATTTCTTTACTATCAGCCCATGCTCACCCAAGCTCTTGATCTCATCTACAATTGGCAGCAGATAAGAATCAAGGTCTACGATCTTCCCTGAAATGACAGCTAACTGGAACATATATTCATCGGTATATCTAAAAGCATTTGTGTAAGTAATCTTTATCAGCTGTGGATTAGATCTACCTTAGTGAAGGATCGTAATTCAATACCAAGACATGCACAATTACTAGTTCTTGTTTGGACTTTTTTTGGGTGACAAAGCCATCAACATACAAAACAATTGCTATGTCGTCAGGAGAGTTGAACATATTAGCTGCCTTCAAAGCCTTGTAATTTTCACCATCAAAGTAGTCAGTGATATATCCAGGAAGGCTCTCACGTTTATGTCGAAAATGCAGCTTCTCCCTGCTCACATCATCTGATAATAACTTTGAAAGCTGATCACCAATAGACATCATTTTCATAGTACATGTAGGTACTAATGCTTTACCATGTTCTGGAGGATTATATCTTTCACTATTACAATGGGGACACCTCTGCTCGTTGTCTGTCAACTTGAATAGCTTGCATCCTGAAGGGCAGACATCGTAATTATGAGCTTTTATTCCTGTCTTTTCCTTCAACAAGGTCCTCACACTATCAGCACTGAGGATCTTTGGTTGGTATTCTATAGATACAGTCTTTAGTAAGTAATGGAAAGTATCATTATTAATATGTAAATGCTATACCCTTAGCAATCTTCTCATGATCTCTCATGGCAGTGTTTAGAAGATTCTCTAACTGACGACGGCATTCAGTTGAAAGGGCAAACTTAGTTGCAATATCAGTCAACTGGATACTTAGAAGATGAGACGTTGGAAAAGAATCATCAGTAATTATCTTCTCATTGTACATGTGTCCTTTATGCTTATCATCAAATACACAAGAAGACTTGAAGTTTCTTGGAGCAAGAGGATCAAAGGATGATACTACTTTTATCTACATGTAAGTAAGAGTATAGGCTTGGGATTGATGAACACCCCATCGTTTATATGTACCTTCATCGATTTGATACGGCATTGAGGATGAAGGCTCATTAATGATTGTGGTGATCGAACTTGAGGAGCCCTCTTCAACCACCTCTTCAGAATCTTCCAAAATCAAATGCGTACGGTCATGATTCTTTAAACTCCTATAGCTCCTGAACTCAAGTAGACATTTGCTACAGATCATCTTTTTGCGATCCTCGACTAATGCATCATTGGTCAATCTTTAATTTCTTGAATGGAGGAAGCATTGTTAATATTGTTTAATGAGGAATTGAATAGGTATGTTGTATATTAATTGTTTATTGGGATGTATTTATACTTTTTCTATTTTTATTTAATAATAAACACATGTAATACCTCTGTACCTCTTTCCTTTTGTTATCATCTGCAAGTGAATGTTTACATCTAATATCGTTGAGGAACTATGTTTGTTATTTGACCAAAGAAAGTTTATTATTGATGATCAATTTGACACTGAACTTTATATTGAGATTTGGGATTGAATATAAAAGTACAATTGATTCTATTACTGCTTTTACTATAGCTAAATAAAATGAATAACAACAATAACCGCAATAGTGCCAATGACAATGCCAGTAATGAAGATCAAATGTCAAGACGGATGGCATCTATTGAACGTCTGATGTTGTTGATCAACGAAAGACTTGGATTTGGATTGAACCCTCCATCAGTCCAAGAGATGATTGCAGAAGGAGATGCAGGTATTATTTATAAACTTCATTCGAACTGAATAACGCCTAAATTGGATTATATAGGAATTGATCGACTTGCATTCGAAAGAGAGATCCTTCGTTTGATATCATACCCAGATATCAAAGGACCGAGGGATATAAAGTCAATCATGACGGAAGCATTGGTAGGCTTTGTTCCTACCAGAACCAGCAGAGTGCCCAGTGGCACTGTTCGTATTAATGCCTTGATAACTTATCTTCATGGGGAGGTAAATACTGGTCGTCCTATAATGGCACAGAGAAAGAAGTTTGTTCGCTTGCAGTTTAAGCTGATGACCAGAGAGATGCGTCTGAGGATGAAGGAGGATGGAGTTGACTTTGCCTTTTGGGGTCAGCTTTCCGAACAACAAAAGCTGTTTTATGCCCTCAAGCTTGAGGGTAAAATAAGTGACTTCGGCTTTCCCATTCACCGATGCAAGAATCAATGGGCCGCCAAACTTCTGATTCAAGAAGCAATGAAGAGTGAACGACAAGTCGAAAGACGAAGAATTCAGGTAAGCTATACGATATAGTCTTCTTTATTATGATAGTTAACTAATTGAATTGGTTGTGTTACACAGAGGGAGGAAGCACTGGTTGAGAATGTGGTAACTATTTATTTTGACACTGTTTTTGTGTAATGACTAATTCCTTATATGAAATAGGCCTCAATGGTTTTGTCATAACAGAATAAATAAATCTCACTGTTTCATTTTCATTCTGTTATCTTCTTCTTCTCTTTCTTTAATTTTAATATGTGCTTTTGATCTATCATTAACCTGGTATTAGTGAAGTAAATATGTATCTGTCTTTCTTACTACCTAACATGACAAATAATTAAAGTGAAATAACTGTGGATGCCAGTTTATAGAAAGGTAAATAACTTTAAACTGTATAGAACATAATCTTTACTTATACAATACTTTAATAGTCTTGAATAGTACTCTTTCATTAACAATCTGATATATTCAAGGTAGTATAGTATAACTTTCAAAGGAAATAGACATTAACCACATTACTTTTATACCTGTATTTGTAGGCTACTCTATTTTGATTTCAAGTACCAAGAAGTTTAGTATTTATACTTTGATAAGCTTATCCATGTACTTTCACTCTTTAGAAAGACTTCTTCTCTCTATTCAAGTCAAGTAATGATCCAAACGTAGGTTATTCTCGGTACTATAGTAAAGTAATCAAACAAATAAATACTTGTGCAGAGCTAACTATTTATACTTCTAATAATCTCTTTCTATTTAGAACTTTGATGTATGATGTTTGGCAAAAGGCTCAAAAGGCAGTTCTAATAATATGGATACATCCTTATAATATATAAATAGTCTATTATTATGTTATTAAACCATTTTAAACAAATAAAAACATTCTCTCAAACCATAAACCACTTCTGTGTCTACTGTAATGTGTAATAGTAACTATAATCTATCTATTAATAACTATAGCACAATCGGCTTAATCAAACTTGTGTAAGAGTAAATGCTCTCGAAATCTCTGTGTAGTAGTACTAATCATGGTTTGAGAGTTACTACCCAACAGTAGATCATTCTATTTAATTGCTACTAAGCATAACTGATGGATTACTACCCAGTAGTAGATCATTGTAGTAAAGTGCTACCAATCATAGTTGGTTAGTTGCTACCCAACAAGAGATCACACAATATCATAACTACCCAACATGTTTATGAGTAACTACCCAACCGGGAATTATACTGATTAATTCCTACCCAGCTGACAGTTACCCACTACTCAACAGTGTATCAATGAATATCATAACTACTCAACGTCCCTGCTTAAATGTTGAGTAGTTGATGTACTAATTTTAAAAAGTTTGATGACTTTACTACCCAGCATTGGACCATAGTGGTAATAGCAAACAACTTCTTTAGACAGTAAAGAAGATAATAGGAACAGTTATTAAGTAGAGTAAAGCGAAGTTAAAAGATGATGTTTATTTGATACAAAATAACAGGGTATTTATATGTTTTCTAATCTGATGGGATGGGGTAAAAGAATGAATAAGGATATACGATAATTAACAGAATGTCAAATAGAAATAGAGAATATACTTCTCGAAGAAGTATATGTCAAGTAGAGATATAGGCTGATAGTTGAGCCCGTCGGAGTTTCAGTTCCAAAAAAGGAAATTTTAAATGGTCATATTTGTTCTTAATTAATTAACGAATTACGATGTATGTCTGGCTCAAACGGAAGAGCGTTTGATATGTAATCTGGAGACCCCGGTTCGATTCCCGTAGAAGCTTTTACTATTTTGTTATAATTTTTTTTGTCTTTAATTGAAGAGCTTATCAAGTAAAATATGAATGCTTCCCGAGTAAAAATAGGTCAAATAAAGCCATGTATATAATATCAATCAGATATAACGCTTTATTTATTATTTTTCATGATGTCAAGCAGAATATTTCCATGATTGATGAGTTAAAGTTAAAATAAGAAGAAGTACAATATGTGTCATTCTGTTGATGATTGTACGGAGAATACATAGATAAGTTAATGTATTTTTAATTGTTGATCATAGAAGATGAACAATAACATCTTTAATAAAGAAACACCTTAAGCCGGACTCGATTGTGAAGACTGATATAGGTGATCTTAAAATAACTTGCTTCAATTTGGTACGGAGTTGACCAACAAAGTCTTTAATCATTTTATTTCTTGTATACTGAATGTGAAACAATAAGTGATTTACTCAATTGTTAGGACTTTAACTGATTATATATAAAGAAGAACAGAAAATGGTGTTAAAATAAACATATTTCATATTAACAATCATAAAAGTTAATACATTTGCTTCGGGGGGAGCTTAATTCAAAGATTACATGTTATTATGTCATTACAATATTGTAATTAAACTCTGGAAGCATTTATCATTTTTCTGAGATAGTAAACCCGCCTTAATAACCATAAGTTATAAATGAAATACCATACGCGTATCATGTTCATAAATAATTCTATAAATACTCGCAAGTTTCGAAGAACTTTTAATATTCTTCATATTTCATTATTATCATAAAACAAATAAATAAAAACCAAACGTAGGGTATACCCATTAAAAATATAACAAAAACAGATTGGTTTGAAGCACTACATATATGCTGTATAACTTTAACACCATAAAATAAAGAGTTTATACTGTAAAATTCGAAAAACATATAAAAGTAAAACACTAGGACTCGAACTTACATCCTCTTCGATATAGGCAGCAATATATACTGACTGAGCCATACGTATTTACCAAACTGGCTATAATTTTAAAGTTTATATTAGTTTTTTTAATTTCCTTTTTAGGAACTCAAACTCCGACGGGCTCAAATTAGCATAGATCCGAGATATATTAGTTGCTATATCGAGTATATTCTGTCTTCTTATCAAAGAGTCTAGTGAGTAAACCAATTAGATTAAGTCTTGTCTTCTTCCTTCTCCTTGATTGCGCCACTTGCATATTTGGCCTAAACCGTCTCTTATTCGGGTTATATCTACTTGGAAGGTTGTACTGGATCTCTATTGGTTGATGACCATCTTGATTAGGAACAACTGTACTTTTGGACTCGACATAATTGTTAGATCACGTATTACAGTTAGAGTGATCTTAGATTGATTACGGTTACGGAAATATATCAGACTTATTACAACGGGTAATAAGTATCAAGTTCTTTAAAACGGTTAAAGAAGTAACAGTTAGAGCAATAAAGCGAAGTAATGAGAAGTTAAAAAAAGATGATGTTTATTGATACAAAATAACAGGGTATTTTTATGTTTTCTAGCTATTGGATTGTGGTTATAATATATAAGGTAGAATCCAATTATTCTTTAATGATAGCTATGTGGACAATGATGATTGGTGATATGGATAGTCTTCTTCTTCGATAAAGAGGTGTCTTTGATCTGATAATTGAATGTTTCTATAATGGGTGATCCACCAATCATATTATTTAAATAACTTGATTATGAGACCAATGAGATTGAGTTTAACTCGCTTATCTCGTCTTGCTCGCGCCACTCTGGTGTTAGGTTTGAACCTTCTCTTTTTGGGATTGTATTGAGTCGGAAGATTGTATTGTACTTCTATTGGCTGCTTGTGTTCTACGGATGTTGGACGACTATCATTGTGACTGACAAAGTGTCAGTGTCCCAAGTACACAGCCATCGGATATGGAATTAGTGTCACAATACTATGAACGCCCCAAGAAATATAAAAGGAAGTTTACACCTACAAAACCAATTAATCAGAAGAGATCACGTCCCAAGCTGAATTGTATATTCCAACACGCCTGTCGATACCATAATCACCATTGCTAAAACTCCCATTGTCTAATAATCAATTCATAAGCCTTATCAACATGTTTATAGTCTTTTATACAATACATTGTTCCCATCAGTAGTCTCAGAAGTCATGATGCATCACATTGTCATTGCTCAGCATTATATAATTTGTATTATCTTATATTTAGTTAAATTCCCATAGCACAATCCCATTTTATCTAGTTGACTTAATATCTCAGAAAACATATAAATATACCACAATTATTATTCAATAAACATTATTCTTTATCAACTTAACAACTACTTCTCTCTTAGTTTTACTACTAAGTAAATTAGTACTCTTTTTGAGTGTATCCCCGGTTTACTATCTGTCTGGTAATGAGATACCTGATTTACAAACCTATGTCGAGTCCAGAAGTACAGTTGTTCCTAATCAAGATAGTCATCAACCAATAGAAGTCCAGTACAACCTTCCGACCCAACATAACCTTAAAAAGAGAAGGTTCAAGCCTAACACCAGAGTGGCGCGAGCAAGACGAGACAAGCGAACTAAACTCAATCTTATTGGTCTCATAATCAAGATGCTCAAATAATATGATTGGTGGATTATCCATTATAGAAACATTCAATTATCAGATCAAAGATACCTCTTTATCGAAGAAGAAGACTATCCATATCACCAATCATTATTGTTCACATAGTTATTATTAGAGAATAATTGGATTCTACCTTATATATTATAACCACAACTCAATAGCTAGAAAACATATAAATACCCTGTTATTTTGTATTAAATAAACATCATCTTTTAACTTGGCTTTACTCTACTTCATAACTGTTCTTATTATCTTCTTCACTGTCTAAAGAAGTTGTTTGCTATTACCTGTCGTACATAGCCTGGTTATCCGTTTTTATAATCAACCTAAGATCACTCACTCCGATACGTGAACTGACACCTAAACTAAGCTCGTTTAGCTCAGTTGGTTAGAGCGTGGTGCTAATAACGCCAAGGTCACAGGTTCGACCCCTGTAATGAGCAATGTAAAGATATTTATAAATGTTATATTTTTGGTCCTGTTGCCTTTGTCACCTTGGTGGGTAGTTGAAGATTAGATAATTAAAGAGTAGACTTTTTGGAATATAGGATAGATAATAAGATAATGTTTTATTGAATACAACTAATTGATATTTATATGTTTTTAGCAAATGATCCGCAGAGCATTTAACTAGCTATAATGTATACTGCGACTTGGATGATAATGATATGTCTTGGAGAATGCTGCGTCTTGACAAGGACATGTAGTTTACTGCGTCAAAATAATAGTCGCTGCGATCAGTTTCCTTATTAAGACATTTTATAACAATTAGGCGACACCTTTCTTAAAAGGTGGTTATAAGTTTTTATATATGAGTTACTTGTTATTTCAGAGATAGGTAAAATAGATGCCGTTTATTTGAATATACACTATGAAAGATTTGGACGGACGAAAATCGGCCAGACCAGACGGTTGGTAGGTAAAAGTCCGGTCATTTGGACGACAAACAACGTATTTAATTTATCTGCCAGGCAGATCTCATCCTACTTTCTTCGGTGAGAGATAAGTCTTTCTATTGGTGGGGTCCCGTGACTTTCGACCGGACAGAAGATTCATGTATTGCTTTACCATTGGATACATACATCTCATAGATACAGTTACTATTGAATGGATCCATTAGATATACTATGGCATAGACGATATTATCATGGTTATAATTGAATGCAATGCATATCAAATGTATTTTATTATGAATAGAATAAAGAATTAAATTGAACTAAGCTATGAGTATTGATCAGAGGGCTGGTTATTCCATTTATTGAAATACCATAAATTATAAGAAGCATTGTAAACATTGTACGTTGAGAAAGATCTAGAGATTAAGCATTGTATGTTGGATCGGATAGAGATGGTAAGCAGTGTACATTGTGACAGAGAGAAATAATGGTATTCATTAAGCTGTGTTAATTATACTATATGATAAAAAGGTTGGATTAGTAAACAGCATATATAGACAACACGGTAACTACTTACATCTACTCCTTTTTAGTCATAGCTATCTACCTAATAGAAAGGACCCAGTCAGTATGCTGTATACCAGAAAACTTAAAGAATACATACCACAAAAGAGAAAGCATCCCATACAGTAGATACTTGGGTTAGATAGCATAGAACTAAAGATAGAGATAGTATGAGAATTGTATTTTCTGTATGTTATTTCGAGTACTTACATATGTAATTCATAACAGAAGATAGAACACCTATTAGCAAGGGGAAGTTAATGTCATGTATTGTTATGACATGGAGTAAAGTACACACCATACATAAGATATCCAATAGATGATAGAGGTGGAGGCACTGTTTCTGGGCTGTTAATGGAAGCACTATCAATTGATAAGAGTATAAGTATTGAGTTTGTTTTATGTTGTATCAGTTACTTACAACTTCTTGATACAAGCAAGATATCTAATAAGAGAAAGTCAGCTTACTACGCAACATGGGCATCATACAATAATAGGTACCAGACTGATTATACAGCAACACCTAGTCATACTTCATAAAAGACAACATAAGGCTCTTTATCGTGGAGAGTATCACTGATAGATAGTAGAAGTATGAGTATGATAATAAGTGATTACTCTTGGGTATATTACGTATACACTTTGACTGAAAACACCGGAAGACAGGCAACATAGATAGCAGAATACAGACAACCCTTAGCCTAAAACCGAATAACAGACATACCAGAAGATAAGCATCATAGATAGTAAAAAAGAGTACTCCAGATAGATAACCAATAAAAAGAATACACTAGTAGAAGAATAAAGGATACATCATAAAGAGAGATAAGGAAAGCCATACTATGAGTATTCAGAGAGACACCAGAGGAATGATAGTAACAGTCAGAAAAAGTATATCGATATTGGTAGATAGAAGTAGTGTACCTTCTTTGACTACATAACATAGTCCCTATCTATACTATTTATGAGTACGTACTTATTGAGACTATTTGTTACCTACATTTCTGTCATATCGAAGATGAAGGTCATTACCTTCTTTCCATCTACTGCACAGGCACGTTAATTACAGTATTTATTATATTCATGAATAGTCATTATTAGATAAAGGAAAGAAAGAGAAAATGGGAAAGAAAAGAATAAAAAAAACCTTACAAAGGTGGTATTATTATACTCCGTCCCAAAAGCATCTATTTGTATATTGAAGCGTATCATGTGTGGGGAGTTCAAGGTATTACTCACTTGAAGGCAATCAAGCATGATGAAGATAACATATAACAGTGCTAAAATAGTATTATCAAGCACTATGTATAATCTCATATATTTAGTCAGCCATCAACAGCTTCCTCGCTTTATAAATACATCCAAGTGATACAGCAATCTCAATAAACATGTCTATCCAGGTTACATACAGGTACAGAATTTGAATAAAGCACCTCAGTAAGTTATTGTGCTTCCCACAGATTATTGAATACCAACACTTGGTCTCTATCAATCCCAATCAGTTATATATATGGTCAGCTCCAAAAGAACAACCCTTATATCTCAGATGAATAATGTACATAGTCCACAATTTAAAGTATCTATCCAATACAAACTGTAGTATGTTCAACCAAGATTCAAGAAATAGCTATCAAGTCGACAAGTAACAGGATGTATACTGATAAGGTGTTCCATGAGTGACCATTATGATATTGTATGTTCAGATCAATTATTGGTGATGCTCGGTGGTGATCCATTTTGATTATCGTGTACCAGAGGGTGAAGTCAATAATAGATCTATTATCTTCAATCAGTATTTGTAAGATAGACAGGCATAAACTGGTTTCCATCATTCATACCATTACTTTGTACTGTATCCAAGATTGAGATATTGTATGCCCAATCTATGTTTCGCTGTTAAAGAGTGTGAATCCTGATTAATTAGAGTATGACAAATTCCATTATATATCTTTCCACGGATCCTCAGTCAATACTCAAGAGAGATAGATGATCAACAGATCTTTCTGTATGCATATACGAAGAGTCTATAATACATAACACCGGTCCAAATATTGTAAGGCAACAATAATTTATCATAGCATTCATACCTCTATACATAAACAGTCTTTCCACATTTTATGCACATTGATCTTCTTTACGTCTGTACTATCAGCATCTGCCTTAATAGCCACTACTTAGAAGTACAGTCTAATCGGACCATATTACGTATTGTTATTCCACAGCTGTTTATACTGTTTATCCACAAGTGTGTGATAATGCTCCATATACCATCATTCGATACACTAGGTCAACATATGTGTCAGCAGAGGACTTTGGTAATAAAAATGTTATAAATGTAAAAAGACGAAGAAGTAATGAGACTCTGTGTACTCTTTAATTAGGTGCAAAATGCGAGAGAGAGCTCATTATTAAAAGAAGACCCTTTTTATATGGGCTCGAATGATCGGTTGTGTAATTATTTCGTATAACATTAATATTAAATTAGTCCTTTAAAGAGCGTTATTACATACGAATCTTATATAATCAGGAGCAAATACGACATCAGCAATTAATTGTATCAGATATTCCGCAGTTATTTTTTTTACCTCATATAAACAAAAGGAAGAATAACCGGTCGACATACCGTCCTCATTCCACCTGATCCCATCCTGCATCACTGTGTACTTCATCATCTTCAAAGAGTGTACTTGTATTTAGTTGTTCCTATTTGCACTGCATTTATACTCTGACTAATTATATCGACGAACTCTATCGTTATCTATGTTCAGTTCTCCTGATGAGTGAACGGTGATGTTTGACATTCCCATCACTGACACCCTAGAAATATAAATATGTGTGTGAGAGTTTGTTTATCTATTTTTATTTTTATCCTTTTCTTTTTTTTATTTATTTACTATTTCTTTACCTTGAGCTATTGAACATATCCACTTCCAATGTATGTTTCCAGTCTACTGAAAAATTGATCCCCACACTCATTCAACTCCATCAGACACTGCATCACTAAGAGTACTCCCAGTATTTATGTATATTATGGATGCTGTATACAGTTCATACATCTTTTAGTCTTCTCATATTGCTACAATATATAATCCATTAAACCATCTGCTCGACTGCTGCTGTTCCAATGACTGCGTATTCTACTTCTACATTCCCCATCATCAACACCCTGGTATAATATTTGTATGAGTGGTTATTTTGCTTGTTCTTTATTCTCTATTTATCTACCTTGTCTTGTTTCTTATATCCACTTTCACTTTACACCCTCTGTATATACTAATCTACATACTCAATCAACTTCATCAACCTCTGCATTACCAAGAATATTGTCAGTAATTATGAATATCTTTGTTATTGTATACAGTTCTTACTTTTTGTTTATATTCTCATATTATTGTCGTTTTCAGTATAATAAACTGTATGTCCAAGTACTTTAAATCTGATGTCTGTGCATTCCAGGTATAGATCCCCATCACAGACACTAAGCACATTCGTTATTTGTATGTGTTATTGTTCTTAGGCTCTTATTGTCGTTTACATGGTCCCTACTAAAGTGAATATGAAAAAGAGGGGATAATCGGAAAATAAAAAAAATAAAGAAATAAACAAAAAAAAAATCTGTCCGAGCAAGTTGGTGATATAAATGGACATAATAAATTGATGGAGCATTTGAACAGCTCACAATTTGGCATTTTTTATTTCGAAATTGAAATACAAATTGTAAAAGAGCTATAAAGTACATTATACATCCTTTTTTATACTTTAAACAGTACTATGACATATCAAAGAACCGCATGAACAACATATCTCACTTTCAGCATTCGAATCAAACCTTCGTGTATTGACATTAACTTTGGCATTCCAACTGCTCATAAGCAGTACGATTCGATTGGATAGCTAGCTTTTAAAAAGGATTGGACAGATCAAAGATCAGTTCAGGCAGATCTCGTCCGTCCAAATCTTTTATAGTGTAGTTGTATAGTATATATACTTTTGTTAATGAGATATACATATGATGAATTACTAAGGCTACTTAATGATGCACTACGGATGAACTGGTAGTAGTTACACATTTTGAAAGGGTCATAAACTCCTTCTTAATAAATTTTCATGTAGCGTCCCAATGATAATCATGGTATCACTAAGGCGGATTACTTGGAACATAGGTCCAGTCATTGGAACGGTTGGTCCGAGTAAATAGGCTGGAGGCACTCTGACATCCCGGTACTTTTTTGTCCAAAATCTCGACATTTGCCAGGACGGAGTATGGGAAATGCCACTACTCGGTGCTAGATCTGTATCACTTCTAGCACATCTAAAGTCTATGACTACACAATAATCAACCAATCATTTTATCATCTATCATTAGAAAGAAGCATTCATATTACAGGGTATTATTTGTATTATTGAGCCGATAATCAATATCATTTTATTTATAGAATAGTATTTACAAAAGAGGTATATGATGCAATTAGTAAATGTAAAAAGAATAAGAAGCATAGAATCATACTATGGAATATAGATACACATAGAATCTAATCTTCAACCGTAATAGTATTGATTGTCTGTCAGTAAGGGTATCCCAGAAAAAATTATATTAAGGTTATCTACAAGACCTAAAGGGTAACAGTTAATAAAAATACACTCAATTTCGATTTCATCACTTACATGTACACACTCATTTATACCATGGGAAGTAGTTTCGGTTAGATTTAGAACATATCTATAACAATAATAGTATTAGAGAGAGTAGATAGTGTTTATGTATTATTCAACTTACATGAACATATTGTTAGATGGGAAAAAACTAGTGAGAATAAGCAGATATAATTTTGAGTAAAGAGTATATTAATAGATATAAATATAAATTACCTCTTGTCAGTGAGAATCATAAGCACTAAGACTAGAAGCTTGTATTCTTAAGACGATAACTATGAAGAAAGAGTAAACTATTAGTAATTATCAAAGATTATCTCAATTCATACATACGCTACCAAGAAAAACAGCACAAAAGCTCACATTAGTACCACAACTATCAAACAAAACCGAGAGCAAGACGGTATATAATATATTAAGCACCAGTATCATCTGTGAAGATATACTTGGATGGAATGTACCTTCCACCTAATCATTAGAATACCATAATGATAAGCACAATTGTAAGTACAAATAAAACCAATGTGAATTAAATCATATCAACTACCTTGGTTATTATTGTTGGAACAGAAAGGGATAAAACCTGTGTGAGAGTAGAGCCATCTGATTAGCAGGAAGTGTCATCAAGTGTATTTATTTATACTTGGGAACTATTAGGGTCCTATCCATTAAAGATAACAACAGTTTGGTAGAGACAAGACATATGCATGGACCAGAGATATTGTAACAGTTAATTATAATGCCAACAATACCGATCATCAGAATATCTTGAAATAACGCATGAGAAGTATGAATTTATTAACCTACCTGAAAAAATACAAGGATGTGCTAAATAATAAAAAGATGGAAGAGAAAGAGGAAAAAGATCTATCGCACCCATAATCCACTATTTTAGTCTGTCATTAATAATATAAACTATACCTACTCCGAAATATATACTTATATAATTATAACTTCTACAACAATAAACGGAAATATTATCGGCTTTATGAGTACTCATTTCACTGATGTCAAGAAATGTAGTTGAAATGAGGGTATGTAATGGGGCTGGAATAAGAGATAACTACCCATTCTGAAAGTAGAAGAATACAAATATGAAAAGAGAAACGATCAGAAAATATCTAAATTTCTACTATTTATAGAGGTAATATTTCTCAGTGAACTCCCTAATACAGTACACACAGACTCTGTAATTTTCTCAGGACTGCTTTTCTTTTTTCATCTATTTTTATTTGCTTGCTGCTCCCCCTTTCACTTTATATACCTTATCAATGTCAATATGATAAAGGCAACGACAACAGCTACTATTCGAGCAAGTTTTTACAGTTGAAGTAGATCAGTGGTCGTTTGAGCCTCATGTGTGAAATGGAGGTGGGATGAGTGGACATCTAGAGGTACACAATTTATATTCTAATAAATTTTATCTTAAATATATATGAATATACTTAGATTGATATATACCAGCTGTTGACATATGCAAGTGTTGAAAGAGACAAACGGTGATGTAATAAGGGCACAGCGATAATAAGAATCGGGGAAGGTCAGCAATCGAGACAGTAATATATTACCTTAATCTGTGGGAGTTTAAGAGTATTCTATAACAATACCTATAGAATAGAACAAGGATATCATACTTATTTTTCGGAATAAATATAGTGGAAGTTTTGATGTGGTAGATATAGAGTGACTGATTCAGCGTGTACTAATGTATTATAGTCCAATGATGTACATCATAATAATGTAGAGTGGAAGTGGAATATACAAGAGATGAACAAAGTCAAAATAACAATTGTCAATAACTTAACGAATGATGTTTACTGTATATTTCTTCAAAGACTATGATTAATGATGAGCATAAGTGATATAGAATAGATAATGTCTCTATGGAGTATGTTTATACCCCTTACGGTATAGTAAAGACAATGACTTGCTCTCAAATAGCGGAATGATATTTTTTGCCCGATTACTCAAATTAGAAAATGTGGCGCACTATATACATCTGTATTATTTAATAGACGGATATGTCCACTCACTGGAACATCTGTCCTTATAAAATTGATAGAGTAAATAAAATTAATTAAAAACAGCAATAAAAATCTATTTCCTTCACTTTAAACGATATCCAGTACATTGTATATATTCAAGCTATGTTATGTCTTGCTTTGAGCACTCTATATTACATTTCACTCTTGACCTGGCCCGTAGCACTTCTGCTTATCAAAAAAATGAGTAATCTAACACTATACTACAAATATTATCGGTTTATGTTAATAGTTAACATTAAAACAATAATCCAATTATTCCAGCCAATCATGTTCATAAAAAATATGAGTCAGAATTAGAGGAATCACTATGGCGGATTACTTCAGACATCGGCCAGGAGGATGGACCACTGGGTCCATTTAATTTTTTTGTCCAATTAAATTACTCCTTTTTTTGATAAGTAGAAGTGCTACGTGCCAGGTCATAAGTGAAAAGTAATATAGAGTGCTCAAAGGTAGATATAACATAGTTGAAATATGTATGATGCACTGGGTATCGTTGAAAGTAAAAAAAGTGGATGTTTATTGCTGTTTTTATTGAATTTTATTTACTCTATCAATTTTATAAGGACAGATGTTCCAATGAGTGGACCTATCCGTCCATTAAATAACACAGATGTATTTAGTGCAGCACATTTTCTAATTTGAATAATCATCCATTTCCTAATCAGGCATATAATATCATCGGACTACTCTAGAGAAAGTCATTATCTTTACTATACCGTAACAGGATAAACATACTCGATAGAGACATAATCTATGCCATCTCACTTCTATTCATCAGTAATTATTGTTCCTTATGTTATATTCAGTCAATATTATTTCTTAGGTTATTGACAATTGTTCTTTTGTCTTTGTTCATCTCTTGTGTACTCCTCTTCCAGTCCATATTATTTTGATGTTCATCACTGGGCTATGGGAGATCGAATCAATCGCTCTATATCCACCACATCACTATCTCTTAACCTCCACTGTATTGATTCACCACAATAAGTATATCATTCTTGTTCTATCCCATGGGTACTATTAAACAATAATCTTATACTAGCACATATGTCAATAATCTATTACTCTCCCTATTATTAACTATCTCTCATTCCATTACTAATTGTTTATTTCAACACTTCCATAAGTCAACAACTGATATAAATCAATTTTTGTATATTTATATATATTTATGATAATCTGTAATAGTGTATAAATTGTCTATGCCTCCAGATGTCTACTCATTGCAACACTCATTCCACACATCAGCGACATTCATCAACGCATCTTCTTTTCGAGGGACTTCCCTTTTACTTATACTCTATAAATAACCATTGTTGCACTGGACAAAATCTAAAACAAATATTATCAAAATTCTTATTCCAAAAATAGTTGGTCACTCGAGATGGCGACTCATTCCACTTTCATTCCACACATCGGGTTCAAATGACTTGTGATCTACTTACACCAACTGTTTCCCCTGCTGCATATATATCATTTAATAACTTTTGTCCTTGTTCTCTATATAGTTTTGATGTTGTTAGGATATAGAATAGTTTTGAAAAGGGGGGAAAGAGAAATAAATAAATAAATAAAATAAAGCAGTCACGGGGAAATTACCAAGTGTGTGTAATGTATGGGGGAGCTCTCTGAGAAATAATACCTGTATAAATAGTAGGAATTTAGATATCTTTCTTATCGTTTCTCTTTTTATATTTGTATTCTTCTACTTTCAGAATGGGTAGTCATCTCTCATTCCAACCTCATCACATGCCCTCATGTCAACTACATTCCTTCACTTCAGTGAAATGAGTACTCATAAAGCCCATAATATTTCTTTTTATAGTTGTAGAACCATAGCCATATAAGTATATATTACAGAGTAGGTATATATTATATTATTAGCAGTAGTTTATATAATGAAACAGATATTGTTGAATAGGTTATGAGAGTAACAGTATAAGGAAGAGGATGATTTATTTTATTAATGTATAAAGTGTATTGAAGAAGAAATAGAAGGAAAGTGAGGTAAAGAGTATAGTTAACTAAAGATATTCTAACATCCCTTTATACTTGGACATATCCTTAGTAAAAAGTGCGTAGGGACTAATCACACTGTAAGTGCTTGAAGTGGGGGATCTCACCAGACCTACTTGATGAGTGATTTGGGTTGTCTCAATTACAGTGAAAGAATGTGCTTCGTTTGGTTGTCTGAGAGTAACTACCGGTATCGACTTATCATGTGAACTACAGTTATGTGACTTGGCCACCTCCACAAACGCAAGGCTGGTACTCTTTGTTGTAAAGACACATATGAGGATTAACCAGAACTGGAGTTTGAATATGTAAACCCTTGGTTGAACCATATGAATTGTGATACAATATACCCCACATGTAGATCAGATACTCAAATATCACAAATCAAACTTATACATAATATGGATGAAGTCTTTACTGATTTATACAATATATTACCATTGAGCAGATTCAATACACATACCTGATCCATCCTCATTCATTCCCAGAAACCAATAATCACTTACCTAATTAAGATTAATCAGAATTGAACTTCGTTGATCTGGGATCCCAATAAGCAGGTAACGTCCTCTTAAATCTGTCATTTGAAATAGATCATTCAACCAGGACCCGTGTATCATCATGGATAAAGTATACTCGGAATAATCCAGGTTGCTATGAAACATTACCAAGGATCGAAACTGAATCCAACATGAAGAAGTATCCCTATAATTATCATAATCATTTATCCTTTTACCTTTACCCGTATAGCTTATAGAAAACATATAAATAGTCGTGTTGTTTTGTCCTGATGAACAGCATCTGGTCGAATAACTAAATAAACCGTTATCAAGTTTTAAAGTTATTCTTTTTGTTTTATTTCTCTCTACCTATATTTACTTCATTTTTTAACTTTAATTGCGACAATAATGGTATTAAACAACACCAATTCTGCTTCTGGTTCGGTGGCTGACTCTGCTTCTGTGAGTGCTATGGAAACAGATAGATACCTGGATGACTTATTGGATGACGTCTCT